>SWBJ01000117.1:0-129647 GCA_024195555.1 Aureobasidium sp. EXF-12298
CCCACCGTAGTACTAATCTGCCGTTCAACTGCTTATGTATGGCAGAGCGGACGGGATGCCCAGTTTTCAGCTGACTGTGGCCGTATGTGCTTGATATGCCATTTTTTATCAAAATATACTTCATCTTACGAGTACGCTTCGAAACTGAGGTTTGGGTTTCATGTTCGTCTTGGTTCCCCCCTTGGTTGGTCGCGTCGCGGATGCCCATCGTGGCTTCGATATTAGCTCGCATTCTTCCGTACGTCGATATCGCGGACGAGCTGAGATGCTGAGAGCTGCCTCGATCATGAGATGAGAGCCTGGAGTTGTGTGTTGAACGGTAGAAGTGAAGTGTCGTGTCGCATTGGCTGCATGAATTTTCGTGCCGCAGAACCCACTGCTCAGTCGGGACCCGTGCATGTTGATCACATAACTCGGAAGTCAATTGCCATCATTCTGAGTCGCTCTTGCCTCCCTTCCTTTTTACCAATCACACCACAATTCCAAAATTGAGTTACCATCAACCATGGCTTGTACGAACACGAGCTGTGCTCTCCCACGGCTTGCAAGAAGCGTCACTCGGTCACAAGATATTTTCAGGCCACACACGTTAACTCCTTTCAATCATGCTGGCTTCTACATACCTGGATCACGTCGCACCTTCCTGCTCTCTTGGATCATCAAGCTAGAAGAGAAAAGTAGAGCTCTGGGACAGGAGATGGAGAAGGGCCTCAAGGAACAAGCAAAGAACGACCCTGAATTTCACCGCAGGATAACCAACTCCTGGTTGTACAAGGCGGGACGGAAAATCCATGACGTGCAAGAGAAGATGATACAATCGGACGCAACACCAACCATCAAGAAAGTTAGAGAAGCAAGAGAGCGAGCCAAAGTATCACAGTCACCCTTCGAAAGGAGACTGGCAGCCGAACGAAAACAAATACTCGAGAAGTACCCTGAGTGCAACAATCTAGAAAACTCGCGCTGGATCTGGAAGAGGGCCGACAGCGCATTGGATCAAGGCGTCAGCGAATCTTGGTCAAAGGAAAGACGAAAAGAATACTACGAGTTGCAATTGCAGGCGGTAAACATCGAGGCTTTATGGAATTTCAAAGGAGAAGACCCAGAAGAGCAGTTTGCCTGGCGGGAAAGAAAACGTCAGGAGTACGAGAAGATCCTATTGCAACTCGAATTTGGTGACGGATGGTTGGCGAAGGTAATGCAACAGCACAACGAAGAGCTCCGATACAACATTTTCGGGCCTTCTTCTGAAATTTCTCAAGTCAATATTCGGCCCCGAGACAACATTTTTGGGCCTTTTTGCGAACTATCTCGTCGCCTCCGCAATATTTTGGTGTTTCGAAAGCCTTTGGGACCTTTATTGGAAAGCTGAAGAAGAAGAGGTGTCAAAAATGGAAGAGGCCGCAAATGACGCATCAGAAACCACAATCCTTGAATAAGCGTCACATAAGTACGATGGGATTCCGATTCTGCCATCAACATATTAGGATAAATCTCTTCAGGCTTTACCATGCGAATGAAGCTCGACAGGACTTGATTGAGCCAGTCGCCGAAGACTTGCATCAGGTCAGAAACGCCGCTGGAATCTGATCCTGGTTGATGCGTATCTAATGGTCATAGTTTTTGGCTGTGCTGTGCACGCCATTCTCTTCGAAGGACCTTAGTACCGCAAGATGAAGCAGAGGTGAAAAGTCGCGAAGATGGCATGAATAGATCTCAGGGAGGGAGACACGGATTGCCCGAGAACACCGCGATCACATCGCGACAACGGGATCAGTGTGTTTTACGATGCAAAAGGTTGACGATGTCACTTCTTTGGTTTTCTGATCCTTAGTGTGATCAAATTTGTTGCAGATCCTGTCTGAGTATGCGGGTGTGGTTACACAAGCCAGGCAAGACAGGGATGTCTGCACTGTGCCGCAATGATACCCAGCCGACCTGCATGACCACAAGATAAAACTTGAGCTACTGTCAATAGCTTTCCACATCGCCTCTGAACATAATCTCTGCTTTTCACGAGAATCAGCAACTCTACGAAATGCCTTTCGTCAAACAAAGTCACATCGTTTCTGTCCGACCACTGTTTGCTGCTCGACCAACGACTGTATGCCATTGGGCGAATGGACTTCATACCTCCAACGATACAAGAGCGACTCTGTTGTCCAATCATCCGGAGCTCAGCGACCAGGCAGCCAGAAAACGTGTCTTGTATCAATACTATGATCGATGTGCAACTCTAGGTGTAAGCCAGAGTACCGAGTTTCAGAACATTCGCCTCCGAGGACTTCAGCTGGAGCATTTCATTCGTCTGAAGTTCGACGCTACAGCAGCCCTCATCTTGGAGGATGAATCTTCGAGAAAGCTGTCCAAACAGTACAGGGCGTGCGGCGCTTGGTTGAAAAACAACGTATCGAAAGCCACGAACATGTATGAAGCAGAGAGAAGTGCTGTGTTGGCACGGTATCCGAAGCTTTCATTAGCGGCCGTAAGGGAAGACATCCTGAATCAATACACATTTGAAAGTGAAAAGGTTCTGGCCCCGGGGAGCGGAGAAGCAGGAAGCGATCAAGCGAGAGAGTTTGTCGCAGACGTCTCACATGATGAGAAGCGGCACTTTTGTGAACTGGCGCTTCAATACGTCGCGATACATTTGATCGAAAATCCTATTACCACTGAGAATGCACTCGGAGAGTGGAAGGCCGACTACAAACAATGTCAAGATGCCCTTGCGAAAGTCTTACTGATCACAATCAAGGAAGAAAAAGCAGAAGCTTTGAAGGAATATCCCGACCTTGGGGATCTTGATGTCTGTCGCAGAACGGTTAACGAACATGCCAAGCTAAGCAAGATGTTGGCAGAAAGAGAAGAGCAAGGAATCGAGATCTCTAGCAAGGAATTCAAAGAATTCTTGAACTCGGCATTGAAGGCATTGGCTGCATCAGTGTTTCTGCCTGGTGGTGACAATGTTGACCGGAGAAAGGGGAGACGAAAACAGCGTGAAGTTCTTCTAGCCGAGATGAACGTCAACCGAGCAAAGAGCAAGAAAGGAGGCAGACTCTGGATCCTTCCAGATCCTATGTGGATCGGCGAGATTATTGGACTTATATAGTCCCAGAGCCAATGGTAACTGTGATGAAGTCGTGTTGAGATCCATAACCAGGGCCGGGACATTGATAAAGGTGGTCATCTAGATTAAGGTTCAACCACGGCTTCTCGAAGTATTCATCAAATGCCTACCCATCTTGTTTTTTGTCTATCTTGTTGTCTGCCATTTGGCCTTGCCGAAATGACAATATTCACTTCGACCCGCCACAAAATACATAAGATGATCCGAACCCTCTGTTAAGTATCTGTCTTGGGGTGCTACGAGGTTGCCATACAAGGCGGCGGCGCATTCGCCCACGTGTGCGTGGGGAGGTATCTGTGCCATGCAAAATCGATGGACTACCTACATTGGCACTGAAAGCTCTCAGAATATGGGCACGATCGGGACTATCGAACACCTCTGCACTCGTTTGTGGCAGATGAGATGCTACTGTACGATTGCGAACGCAGAGGAGAGGAAGGAAAATTGACAAGGTCGCCCTTGACCCGGTCAATCTGCCGGTCGCCAAGAGCGGAGTAGTTTTGCGTGATCCCGCCGATTTCTTTGCCCATGTCCCGTCTAGGAAGGTCACCGTGCTGTTCTACGCCCTCACTTCTTTTCGTTGTCGCTCTCTTTTCTCGTTGTTAATTGTTATTCTTCTTGTATATACATTTGTCTGTCGCAATTTCTTGCAATCTTGCCTGCGACTACTCATACGAACATCGTTGCTGGAGTTCTCGCCTCACGCGCAGCCATTCTTGGCCCAGAACAATTTCGAGAGTGAATTACACGAATATGGTGGCCAATAAGATCAGAAGAGTAGCCGTAATTGGTGCTGGTCCATCTGGAGCAATCACAGTCGATGCACTGGCTCGAGAGGAGGCGTTTGATCAAATTCGTGTTTTTGACAGGCAGGAAGGTCCAGGAGGATGCTGGTAAGTCTGCTTTTCCCTGATTGTCTCCATTATGGCAGGAGGTTTCGAAAACTCCTACCGTGATTTGTTCCTATTCTCAAGATCATCAACGATATCTGACTATGTGGATAGGTACGGAGATAAGCTACCGCCAGTTCCATTAACCAATTTTTCAGCGCTGGCTACGAGGACAGCGGATCAGCCAGTAGAGTTACCAGTACAGGTTCCAGGTCATACTCCAAGGAATAATCAGCCACGCTGGACAGACTCGTCGATCTACCCTTATCTTGAGACCAATGTCGATGTGGTCACTATGGAGTATACCCAAGAGCCTATCGTGGGAGAGCTTTCTGCGCGAACAATTGAACTGCATGGCGAGAAATCACCTTTCCGGCATTGGACTGTCATGAGAGACTATGTGACCAGTCTGTTCAAGCGCAATAGCTACGAAGATCTAGTGTGCTATAATACTCACGTTGAAAGAGTAGAGAAGGTTGGTGATGAATGGAAAGTCACCTTACGAAGGGAAGAAGACGAAAAAGATTATTGGTGGGTTGAGTGGTTCGACGCTGTGATTGTCGCAAGCGGACACTTCAACGTGCCTTATGTTCCAGCTGTACAAGGCCTGGAAGATCTCGAGAAACAACATCCTGGCAGTGTTTTACACAGCAAGATGTATCGCGGTCGAGATGCTTATAAAGGCAAGCGTGTTGTTGTGGTTGGCGGCTCAGTCTCTGCAGCCGATATCTCGACCGACCTTGTCGGCGTGGTTGACTCCAAGGTCTATGCAGTCGTCAACGGCCATACCATCAACGTGTATTTTGGGGACGGCGCGTTCAACAACCCAGGAGTTATCAGGAAGCCAACCATCTCGCACATCGATACCTCTGCTGGTCAACGCACCATACACTTCATCGATGGCACCTCAGTACAAAACGTTGACCACATTATCTTTGGCACTGGATACTCCTGGAGTCTTCCCTTTCTGCCGGACGTAAAGATCAGAAACAACAGGGTACCGGGATTATATCAAAATGTCGTCTATCAGCAAGACCCAACACTGCTGTTTGTTGGAGCCGTAAGTACTCATTGTACCTCGATATTCTGGTCAGCACTAACATAATGGGTAGGTTGGAGCTGGATTGACATTCAAGATCTTTGAGTGGCAAGCTGTACTCGCAGCAAGATTGCTGGCTGGGCGTGCTAAACTACCTCCTCTTGAGGAGCAACAGCAATGGGAAGCAGAACGTGTCAAGAGGAAAGGAGATGGCCCTGCATTCAACGTAATCCATCCTGACTTTGAGGAGTATTTTGAAACTGTCAGGGCTCTCGCAGGTCCAGGCGTAGATGGTAAAGGACGGCCTCTACCACCTTACAAGCCAGAATGGTTCGATGCGTTCATGAATGGTCATGAACTGCGGAAGCAAATGTGGGCCAGAAAAAATGCTGCTGCGTCAGAGAATATCCAAGCAAGGATCTAGACAGGCCAATGTTACAGTCTGACTGTGCTGCAAGTCATCTTGGGTTACCAGCAGATCACTCTCAAATATGTGGTTGATGCAACATCCTCACAACTGAACATTGCGTGATAAAAGAGCTCATGACAATGTCGAAGGACTTGATTTCCGTTGGAAGATGATCTCTATCATCAAATTGCAACGCGCAATAGAGTTTCGTACAAACGGTGTGCGTAGCCGTTTAGATCAGGGTCGTTGATTTTACGTTCATGCCCTAAAGTAAGCCTCGGCGCAACAAGAGGCCGACGGATCTTGACCTCCCATGCTGACGAAGCAGGCACGACCTCATATCTGTCTTTCCAGTATCATATCTAAAGTGCAGTGGCATAGTACAATCACTCAGAAATCGCGTCGCCAGCATCGACGGACCAGTTGCTACAATGAATAGTCAGACCTCGCGCGAGCTCAAGCGCAAGGCACAGTTACGTGAAGCTCAACGACGGCTGAGGCAACGCAAAGTAGATGCGCTCAAGGATGCGACTAGCGAGGTTGAAGCTCTTCGCAAACAGCTCGCAGAAGCCAAAGAGACCATCGCGCGCCTGAGTGCTCAGGACAACACTCCCATGAGCGACGAAATAATCACCCCTGACCCAGCGTCTCACCAACTTCTTGGAACCCGTCAACCTGATTTCGAACTTGCACATGACATGAACGCTCAAGTCAACTCCGAAGATTTTGCGATTGACAATACCATTCTTGAACAACTCTGGTCCCCTGTGTCTCCATCAACGCTCGAAGGCTTCTTCCCGGGATCATCGAATGAGCTGGTATCCTTAGATATGGCTGATGCCTTTCGCTTTCCACGAGCCGTCAGCACGTCAAAGGGGTCACCTTCCCCAGAAGTTATATCACAACCATCCGATCAAGAATTCGAACACATCTGGCCACTCGGTTACACTGCTGTTACTGATGACCACATGCCGTATATGCCATTGACAGCTCATTCAGACTCACCTTCAAGCCCCCCTGTCCAGCTTGTTCGACAACTCAACCCGATCCCATACACACCTGTCCGCGAGCCAACCTTTGCGAAGAGGCTGTGGCGACGATGTGCGGAAATGGCACTACGAATGCTATCAGACACTAGAAGACATCAGGCTGCTTTAGAAAGAGCCTTTGGTGCTTATTTTGATCGTTTCTCTCCCGAGAAGGTTCGAAAATCATTGATCTCGGCTTTGGGGCGAGACGATTTCGATCAACTGGAGTATCGCACCTACCCAAATTTCAGCTTTGGTCATCGTTCACGGAAGTTGCAAAACACATCGGCTGAGGAACACATGATCTCGGGACAAAGCGCTCCTCAGGATGATCCATACATGACGCCTCGTGACATTGAGAATTTTTTCGTCTCGAGTGGTCAGCTGAGACAGTCTGTGGACCCGAAGGGTAATGTCGTGAGTTCACCCTGTCACTTTGATTATCAAGGCAAGCGTTGGATCCTGGAAGAGAACAAACTCATACACAGTAAGCTTACTTGTGACGAGTCCTAGCGAGAGTGCTACTAACAAGTTGCTCAGTACTCATGCAATTTTCCGTATGCCTCGGTCAAGGTCCTGCACTTCTTGCATCACATGACATTGCTGCTACCTTTCAGAGCATGCAAAGGGTGGCGATCTGAATGTGAATTGTTACATCACGTACAGTTGTCAACAGAGCCAATTTCTCTGTCAACATTGTGCTACCAGGTTTCATCTCACGCCACAGCACGAGTCTCCCCATCAAGCGAGATCAACTGGTCGATCGATGCATGGCATTCATAACTTTACATGACTAAGACAACAAAGAAAGTTATACATCTTGATGCTCACTTCGAAGCCTTATCCTGGAAGCTCAGCTGTTGCTCTATGGTCTCTCTCATCGTCTGCTTCCATGGACGCCATTCCAGACCGAGATACTTCCCAGCATTGAGAGCTTCTGCTCGAGGGTGGGGACCTTCGTAATTCGGCTCGAGTTTGCTGATCTCGGGGTACTCTTGTTGTGTGAATTCGGCAATCTCATTCCACGTCACGTCGGGCCCCGAGACAAAGAACTCGGTACCGGAAGGAGCATTGCAATCGAGAGCTTTGACATGCGTAGCACCTACATCCTTGATATCGACCCAAATCGATGGAAGAAAATTGGGATTTGGTAGTCCGTGGTGGATGAAGGTCCACAGCATGCCATTGACAAAATCAATCTGCTCGGCCGAGCTCTGAATTCTGCTTTCACCTATGACAAGCGTTGGGTGGGTTGTGAACAGCTTGTACGAAGGCTTTTCTCTGGAGAGGAAATTGCGACCAGCTTGGTGGGCCAAAATTTTGGAGATGCGGTACATCAGTTGCTGACCTTCTGGACTGTCTGGCACTTCGACGTCAACGTTCACTGGGTGGACTTCTCCAGTATTCTCTGGGGTCAGTTAGCAACCTCTACGTAGCGGATGTCCGGCTAGTCTGACCCTTGAAAGTCTTGTTATTCAACATGTCATCATCGACTGGCAGCAGAGCAATACCAGACGAGGTGATGACAACAGACTTGATCCTCGGGAACTTGAGTGCTGCATACAAGATTGCTTCGGTGCCATCCACTGCGGGCTTGATAAAATCCTGCTTCAAGTCTTTCCCTTGTCCAGGAAGAGGGGATGCAATGTGGATAATATATTCGACATCATCCAAAACCTTTTCAAATGGTTCACGTTGGGTGATGTCCGGAATGACGACAGTCTCGATTTCGGAAGCATATTCGGCGTAGCGGTTCTTCAATGTATCAGCCTGCTCGGGTCTTCTGATGCTGAGACGGACGCGGTAGCCTGCTTCAAGTGCCTGTTGGACGACTTCGGCACCAATGAAGCCTGTGGCACCTGTAACGAAGATGAGAGATTTGGACATGATTTAACTCGATTGAATGAATACTCTGATGATGCTGATAAACTCTCACTTCGCAAGCGGTAGCTGGTCATATTTATATTCCCACGAAGGATTTTAGGCGACCAGTTCGTCACACCTCACTCCGAAGTCGTATAGTAAGACAGGATTGTTAATGCCTTGGCTGCATTGGATCCTTCTGAGACTTAATTAACATCGGACAAATGGTGGTCAGCAGAATGGCACCACTGTGGCAGAAGATAAGAAGATTGGTCTGGGAATGAAGGAGTAGAGATGCTCCGTCTCCGAGGCATGGCCAATGTGGGCCGGCACAAGACGAAGGCCGGTCAAGTCTTGGTGGTACAGAGGATGGTGATCACTGATCAGAAGCCATGGGTGTTCGGATTTAACCTCTCCACCAAGGTTTGGTGAAGGACTTAAAACCGAAGTGTGGGGTTGTTGACTCAACAACAATAAGCTCGTATCACCAAGCGTAGCATCTGTTTACAATAACCGCATCATAGACTTGGAATATGCCTGAGTAACACGACTACTGATGTCCATGCCTGGAAGAATTCACAGTCCTTGTGTCGCATCTCATACTGTTCAGACGTTGCTTTGAGGCTTGAGCTACGGAAGAATGACATGCGATGGCCCACTACAGTGGCACTAATCGTTAGGACTATCCAGCTTGGGGCTGGCTATCAGTAATCGCCAGAGCTGGAACACGTATTGAGTTCAATAACCATCGTCTCGCTATGGAAGTTCAGTAATCGTGTTTGACAACGTGATGTTGACAGACAACATGGCCAGCCGTTTTTTCCAGCTCTACATAAACCCCCATCGATCTCTCTGGTTTAGGCTCTGCTTCTCGTGAACTCTGTCACTCACAGGCAACCATAAGCCACTTGAACCTCAACCGATTTGTCTAAGATCTACAGTCATGCCTCTCTGGCAAATCTATCACCCACCCGGTGTCTTCGAGGACGCAGACAGCAAAGCCGCCCTTGCCGCCGACATCACCAAAATCTACACCAACGTCGGTCTACCCGCCTTCTACGCAGTCATCCACTTCAACACCCTCCAACCCTCGAACGTCTACGTAGGCGGCGTGACCAAAGCAGAGTCTTCTAAGCCTTTCATCCGCATCGTAATCAAACACATTGCGATCCGTCTTGACAACACAACCGAGACCTATCGAAAGACTACGGGCATGATTGATGCAGCACTCAAGCCGCATATCTACGACAAGGACTACGATTGCGAGTTTCATGTTGAAGAGACGGAACGCAGGTTGTGGAAGTTCAATGGCTTGATTCCGCCGGAGCATATGAGTGAGGAACATATGGTGTGGGTTAAGGAGAATAAGCCTGTGCCTTATAAGGGTGCTTATTGGTCTGCTGAGAAGGGACATTACTGAGTTGGTTCTAATGGGCATGAGACATGATTCTTGTGGGCTGATCGAAGAAAACAATGCGGCCTGTGTAAATTAATTCTTTGGGTTTGACACCGATTCGGTGTAGTTATGAGGAAAGAGCTTTCAATATCAGGGTTGTCCTTAAATGTCAAGGACTTAAGTGAAGATTCGCGGAGAGGAAGAAGCACCAGCTATCGTGATGAAGGCTGGTATGGAAGGAACGACTCATAAGATGACAAGATGCAGCCTTGCTGAAGCCGCATCCGGTGTTTCTGGAAGAAGGACGAAAGAGCAACACACGGCGTAGATCCATCTCGTGCTCAAAGGGTACAAGAGCTGGAAACAATCACCGAGTTAAAATATCAGAATCGTCATGTTACATGGAAGGGTACCTGCCACTCTTCTCTCATCACACATCCAGATATTCCCTGCCTCAGCACAATCAATCGAAGGCGCTCAAACAGCATCACCAGAAACCGCATGTTTCTCCATAGCCTTCTGTTGTCTTGTACTGCTTCCTCCACTCTCTAACATACTTCGCAACAACCCTATGCTGAAATACCTCTCTGACCTCCTGCAGCACCATGTTTGATGCTTCTAGGAAGCAGAACCAGAGAACTACCATGCAGCAGCACATACTATGGTCACCTCATTCCATGATCTTATCGTCTCTACAAAAGCAATCGATCAAGCCTGGCTCATTGCAGTGGAGATTGTGGTGAGCATGTCAAATAGCAGAAGCGGGCCGATGTGGAGAGTCGAGGAAGAATGAGCCGATATCGGCGAAGCTGTGGGCGCCCCACTGTCGTGTGGGAAAGTGTACAGGCCAAAGTTGAAATGAACATTCAGACTCATACAACCACACACATACACTACAACATGCCTTCATATAACATTGTCGTCTTCGCCGGTGAGTGAGCAGCAACAGAATGGGAAGAATTGAACAAGGCTAACTCAAGGCAGGTGACCACTGCGGTCCTGAGGTACGACCACGCCTATGACATAACCGCTGTGCTCAATTTACTTACACTCAGTCGCACACAGGTCACAGCTGAGGCTATCAAGGTACATGATGGTCGAAAGAGGAAGAGGAAGAAGCAGTAAACTTACGCGACACACAGATCCTCAAGGTGATTGAGAAGGAGTCCAAGGACATTTCCTTCAACTTCAACGAGCAACCGCTGGGTGGTGTACGTCTCTCTCCTCTCAGTCGACGACGACAGAAGCTGATATCCTACAGGCTTCGATCGACGCACACGGTATTCCCCTTACCGACGAGGCTCTCAGCGCCGCAAAGTCTGCCGATGCCGTCCTTCTCGGTGCCATTGGCGGCCCTGTACGTTCTCGACCAAATTTTCCTCGCCAACCACACCGTCTGACAAGAAACAATAGAAATGGGGCACTGGTGCAGTCCGTCCCGAGCAGGGTCTTTTGAAGTTGCGCAAGGAGATGGGCACATTCGGCAACCTCAGACCCTGCTTCTTCGCCTCTGACTCGCTCATCGAGGGCTCACCACTGAAGGCCGAGGTCTGCCGTGGTGTCAACTTCAACATTGTCCGTGAATTGACTGGTGGTATCTACTTCGGTGACCGCACCGAGGACGATGGCTCAGGTTACGCCATGGATACCGAACCCTACTCGCGCGCCGAGATCGAGCGCGTCACCCGTCTCGCCGCCAACCTCGCCCTCGCCGAGAACCCTCCTGCCCCTGTCTGGAGTTTGGACAAGGCCAACGTGCTCGCCACCAGCAGACTTTGGAGAAAGGTTGTTACCGAGGTCATGGAGAAGGAGTTCCCTCAATTGCAGATTGGCCACCAGCTCATCGACAGCGCTGCCATGATCATGGTCAAGAACCCCCGTGCTCTCAACGGTGTCATTGTCACCAGCAACTTGTTCGGCGACATCATCTCAGACGAGGCTTCCGTCATTCCCGGCAGCTTGGGTCTTTTGCCCAGCGCTTCGCTCAGCGGTATCCCTGATGGCAAGAGCAAGTGCAATGGTATCTACGAGCCCATTCACGGTACGCTACTCAGAACTTTTTTTCCTATACTCAAACTAACTTTCACTTCCAGGTTCCGCACCCGACATTTCTGGCAAGGGTATCGTCAACCCCGTCGCCATGCTTCTTTCCGTCGGCATGATGCTCAAGTACTCCCTCCAAGAGCCTGAACTCGCCAAGGCCGTCGACGAAGCCGTCAGAGTTGTCATCGAGCAAGGCATCAAGACCGGCGACATTGGCGGCAAGGCAAAGACCGCCGAGGTCGGTGATGCCGTTGCCAGCGAATTGGCCAAGATCCTCAAGAAGTAAAAGGGAAAAAAAAGTTATATGCCGGAACATGAAATTTGTATAAAAAGCAAGAGAATCTAGATACGACAAACAGCGAATGACATTTATTATGATCTTCTACAAAGCGCGCATCGTCTGTCTTTGTGTATTCTGAAGTAGTTATGTGGAACAGGTATCTGCTTGCTGTGAGACTTTAGAGGGGGTCACAGGCAGCAAGGGCATTGATGGAGCTACAACGATCAACAATCTCTTTCTTTGGGCGAGTGGTTTCTTTGTACACTCTGTCACAGCTCACAGTGCACCATTCGTAATGATCGAGGATCCAAAACTGATTTGCATAGATTATGTAAAGAGAAGCGTGAACGCTCGCGACAAAGAACAGTAGATTCCATCTTACTCGTGACTATGACAGAAGATCCGAGAAATATCAACAAACTGTGCGACAAATAACAACATATTGCCTCAGGATACCTCAGTAGAGATAGTATGTCTGAGCAAGAGGCAATTGAGTAGACGGTTCAGCCTCACAAACCATACCATCTGCCTCCACAGTCTATTTCGCACAAACGAAGTCAGTACATCATGCACTCCAAAAAAAAAAAAACTCTATCAACAGGCGGAAAAACAGGAGACGAAACTTACATAGCTCTCAGCATCAACCTTCATCTTAGGCTTGACAGCATTAAACTTCATGTCAGACTTTCCAATATTTCTGCAATTCTTAACAGCTTCAACTCGCTTCTTCAAACCGCATTTGTTGCGTACGCCCTTGGCTTCAGCTGCTTTGCTGACGAAAGCGATGCTGTTGTGTGGGACTGAGGCGCCGAACATGGGTCTCATGATCATGGGCTCGACTGTGGGGATACTAGCGTTGGCATCGCCCATCAGACTGTATGCGACCATACCGCCCTTGATGACCTGAGTGGGCTTGACGCCAAAGTTGGAGGGATGCCAGAGGACGAGATCGGCTAGTTTTCCCACCTCGATGGAGCCGATGATGTGGGACATGCCCTGAGCGATGGCTGGGTTGATGGTGTATTTGGAGATGTAGCGCTTGACGCGGAAGTTATCTGCGCCGGTGCCTTCATCCTCAGCTAAGAAGCCTCTTTGCTGTTTGTTCTTGTGTGCAGTGTTCCAGGTGCGCAGAATGACTTCTCCGCAGCGACCCATGGCTTGTGAGTCTGAACTCATCATACTGATGGCGCCGAGATCGTGTAAAACATCCTCTGCCGCGATTGTCTCTGCTCGGATGCGACTTTCAGCGAAGGCCACGTCTTCAGGGATGTTGCGCGATAGATGGTGACACACCATGAGCATATCGAGATGCTCGTCAAGTGTGTTGTTGGTGTAAGGTCTAGTAGGGTTAGTACTGGATGGGAGAACATTCTCGTGTTCGACGACAGAGATGATGTCGGGTGCGTGACCACCACCAGCTCCCTCGGTGTGGTAACTGTGAATAGTACGGCCCTTGAATGCCGCAACAGTAGTTTCAACAAAGCCAGACTCGTTGAGGGTATCGGTGTGGATCAAAGTCTGGATGTCATGCTCATCACATACACTTAGACAAGTGTCGATGGCCGCGGGTGTGGATCCCCAATCTTCGTGCAATTTGAGACCGCACACACCAGCCTCGGCTTGTTCACGCAGTGGGCCAGGTTCACTATCGTTACCCTTGCCAGTGATACCTACATTGAGCGGTATAACATCAGTAGCTTGGAGCATACTCTCGATCAGCCATGCGCTTGGTGTGCAAGTTGTGGCATTGGTGCCAGTGCTAATATCATGTCAGCGATTTACCGCAGTATCTCAAGGTCCGAAATCTTTACCTCGGCCCTGTGCCACCTCCCAGAAGGGTTGTGACTCCTGAGGCAAGCGATTCAGGAGCCTGCTGAGGACAGATGAAATGGATGTGGCTGTCAAAGCCACCATAAGTGACAATGTCCTTTTCAGCAGCAATAACATCGGTGTTTGATCCGATGACCAAGTTAGGATCAACTCCATCCATGATATCCGGATTGCCAGCTTTGCCAATGCCTACAATGATGCCATCCTTGACACCGATATCAGCCTTATAGATACCAGTGTAGTCGACGATCAGAGCGTTGGTAAGAACCAAGTCCAAGCAGTCCTTGTCCGAACGTCCAGAAGATTGACCCATGCCATCACGAATACTCTTGCCACCGCCAAAGGTACACTCGTCTCCATACTGAGTGAAGTCTTTCTCGACCTTGATCCACAAATCAGTAGCACCCAGGCGGACAAGATCACCAGTAGTGGGACCAAACATGGAAATGTAGGCTTCACGCTCCAGAGTAAACATGTCAAGGTGAGCAGAATCGCCAGCAGGTTCGGGAGTGTGATGGAAGCCACCCTTCTGCAGTTTCTCAACCAGAGAATCGGCAATGCTAGAATCATGAAGCGGACCAGTAGCGAGACCATTGCCGCCTTTGATAACCTGATTACCACCAATCTGGACAAGGTTGACAGTCTTTGTGTCACCAGGCTCAAAGCGCACGGAAGTTCCAGCAGCAATATCCAACCTGTAACCCAGGGCTCTGACACGATCAAAGTCGAGCAGGGGATTGGTCTCAACAAAGTGGTAGTGTGATCCAACCTAAGCGCGTCAAACTTGGCTTCCTGTTTATCTCGCAAACACAATAACCTACCTGGATGGGACGGTCTCCTTTGCTAACAACCTTCAACTGTATCCTCTTTCTGTCCTTGTTCAAGACGATCTTGGCATTCTTGAACGGTATGACTGCACCGGGCTGTTTTTCAGGGGCGTATTCAGAGGGGTCGGCATGAGGGAAGACATCCTTGTCTGGGACGGGCAAGAAGCTGCCGTACAGGGCTTTCTCGAGATCACCGTCGTCGGAGCTGATGGGGTGATGGACGGTGACCAGGTAGGTACCAGAGGGAAAGGTTCCTTCGACTTGAAGCTCGACTAGGGAGTTGACTACGGGCGGGAGGACATGACGACGACCGAGGATAGTCTTGCCCAGGGACATGAGATCTGCCACGGAGTGGTTGCCATCGCGGATAAGCTATCGCATCGCGTTACTTTGGTCTGCACTCGGATTTAAAGAGGAGAGAGAGGTGGACCAACTTCTTGGAGAACGCTTGCGATCAGGGCCTAGGGAAATAATCAGCGACCGTCTTCTGTGGCAGTCAGCATGAGCATACCGTCGCTTCAGTCTGGTTCAGCTTGACACCGCGTGCCAATCTACGCTGCGCAAGCTGGCCGACTTGCGAAATGACCAGCTTGTCAAGCTGTAAACAAACATTATGTCAGTCTGAGGATTAGCAACGGATTATGGAGTCTCGTAAAGCTGGGTACCTCTTTTGGAGTCAAATGCATTTCGAATGACTACCACAATAGCTCACGAGTCGAAGCATCCGCAATGACTTGACACATCGAAACCCCCACCTTGGTCTTGGCATTTCTGTCTTCCATCCATCCCCCACGTTCTTCTCCGACTCTTGCTATTCGTTATCGACTCTATCGATATCTGTCAGCGACTATAACCTTCACGGTCTAGTCAGTATCCTATACAGATTGCGTAACGTCTGAGATCTCGTCTAGATGAACGCTTTGAGCACTCTCATTTACCTGCAATCGATATCCTGTTTAACCGTTTCTGGGGAAATGATGGAGAGCTTGAACAGAGTGTTACCTTGATGCCTTCTACCAACCACGTACACCTCATGGACTCACCTCAATTGAACGTGTGTCTTGGACAAAGAGCGAATACCGCTAGGTGGCATCTCTTATCGAGAGATCATCGTCCGGAGCAAACGATGCTCAATGTGGACACGATCAGATATAGAGACAGGGTCATGCAGGCTACCAGCACTTTTGTAGAGCATATATTGTGACTTACTCTAGCGCACAATCAAGAGCCGCAGTCGGTGCGCTTGCTTGCGACAAGCTCTTCCGTGGAGGTGAGAAACCACTGCAGTTGTCTTCTGATGCCTCTGTGCGAAGTGTTGCATACTGCACGATTGATGCCTCGACCATTGAGACTGCCCCTGTCGTCTAACGGCGTAGTGTCAAAGACACCTTCTAGAATGACGGGACGTCATTCCATCGCCGCCTGAACCACAAAGACAAAAGCCCACAAAAAATGGCACGCCTTGTCAGGAACTTGCTTTCGTCTAGGACGCTGGCCATAGTTCTGCCAAGATGCTTTGACGACATGCAAGGCCTCCTGTCAAAGGACTGATAATCTCCTATTGAAGGCGCGTTTACCGGAGACGGACACTCGAAATGGACTGCCAAACTTGCCATCTTGCTGTCAAGAGATTGACAGTCTCAAAACGCTCGCCATCGTCAAGCTGCTCTGATCGACTCTGCAGCCATACACTGCGAATCTGCCTTGGCAATGGACCTTCTTGCCGAGACAGGTTGATCTCAATCTTGTCCCGGATTAGCCTTGGTTCTTGACGGAGCGGCTCGCTGCAGGCTGCTTTCCAATATTGTGCTTGACCAACTGTCTCGCCTAAGTATGTTTTCGCGTGTGTTACAAGAAACTCCTCTAGCCATGAAACGTTGGATAGAAGGACTCTATGGATGACGGCATTCAGGTACTTGAAACATTGATGCCAAGGCACTTTTGCACGGATTGCGCGAGGAAATGCCAACAGAGTCTAGCGAGGTTGTTGACGACCATGGATGGCTGAACCTGGCAGAGACATGTTCCCGAAGCACGAGCCTTTAGCGATAAAGTATGTTTCTCAGCTGAGTTCGTAAGGCGCTTCAGGGATACTGGCTGCAAGGTTTCCTTGATTGAGCGCTGCAATAAAGTCAGCAGCTGACCTGTTGCTTGACTGCATAATATCGAGAGCTCTGGAAGCAGCAGTGTTTGCAAGGTACTTTGTTGGTGTACAAATCTCAGGAGTTGCAAACGTTCTCACATGTGATTTTGGCACATGTTCGTTTCAGGGCCTCGATGCGGAGAATAGAGTTCGACCGACCAGCCGCCCTCGCATGCCGCTTCCGGCGCTATGCAAGTGATGGTTAAAGTCCATGTGAATCTTATCAAAAAATCCCGTTTGTCGCCATCACGGTTTGAGTTGCTTCTTATTGCTATAAACAAGACATTGCGACCAGCACTTTGTCAGTTTCTCAAAGACGGTCTCGCTCTGCCGGACGTAGATAATAAGCAGACCGGACGGTATTTCCGAGAGCTGGCGACGACTTTAATCAATCTGAAGTTCTCAAGGCAAGAAAAGTGACGTCGATCGTCAGCACGATCTTAAAGCGATGGCAGCCAAGTGGGCCTGACGGACGGCAGCTCCCAGCCACTTGGGCGAGCTTGCAATAGATCCAATAGACCATGCAAGCACCGACGGGAGCAAGAGAAAGCAATCGGGTAGGTTGGCAAAAAGAAACAAGGGCAGAGTGAGAGGGAAAGGCGAGCGAGATTGGTAGCACGACGTCTGAAACGATGCAGAAAGCTGTCGCTGGACGCCTGAAAACGGCGAGAACGAGGGGCAGACGATGACGACCAAACAGATGAATACCGAGACAGAAACAGCGAAGGCGAAACGGGCTGAGTTGGAAGAATGGATTCAGAGTATAGAGCAAAAGTCATATAGCTGGATATTTTGAATGAGCGGGTGGCTATCGGTCAAACAAAATGTCTCGGAGAGTCGGAGGAAGGCAGGCATCTATTGGTATTTGGCATGGGCGATCTCTGTAGAGGCGCGCTATGGGTGGTTTAAATTTGGTACTTGGCTGACCAGAGCCGAGATGCAGGCGACTTAGGGGAAGTGGGTAACAGACACATGTTGAATGTTAACCAGCACATGCCAGATCCTGACCTCTAGGCTCTGGAGATACTGCAAGACGGGACGTCAGTATGAAGCTGTAAATATTTACACACGTTAACAACATGCTGGTCGTTAGGCAAGGGCATGGTTAGGGCAGCACTGTCAGTGCAAGCTTGACGAGTCGTTCTGTTGCAGCCTGACATGTAGCGACTACTGCTGCCAGAATGGGTGGTGTTGAGTAGCATTCTTTGTACGATGGGTAAAGGATTCGATGGTAAAGGGGCTTGCGGGAAGAAGGGCAAACAAAGAACGGCTCAGGATTTTGAGTTTACATTATCAGAACATCACAACGGCTTTTGGTCGAGAAGTGAGACGTCCTCTGTGCTCGCCTTGTCGCTACTCGTGGTGCTGCTGCTGCTTCTCTGTTCGTCGACTCGTCGTGCTGGCTCTCTTTGCCATTTCCAGGACTTGGTAGGAGTGAATCATCGCGCTGGGAGCCCAAGGCTTTGTATTAACGCTCAGACCTTTGTTCGCGCTTTCCGCTTTCTTCCAGTGAAATTAGCTGCTAGCGGATCGAAGCTGCGTTTCATCACAGTCCAGTTCGGGGCCTCTCAAAGCGATTCTCGTGCCTGGTTTTGAGAGCGAGCCGGGTAGCTCACCGCCCACGCGCTTTTCCTATCATCACACGCATCCATCCTTGCTCGTCCAGGTCGCAACATCCGTCCTCGGTCGTCCGCGCCGACTCAAGAGCCATTCGATAGCGCTCCACCCCCAACTTCTGTGTGCCCTGAGAATCGTCGCTTATTCTCAACCATAGAATGTCGTCGGCTGCCATTCATGCCGTCGCGCCTCAGCATTTTCAGTCCTCTCCGAATGCCTCACCCTCGTCTGCGCGCAGACCGCAGAGCCAAAGACCGTCAACAGCCAGCGGTCTATCACACTTCGACAGCCCCTCTGCCTTAGCCGCCCGTCAAGTATCATCATCTTCAACCAACGCGTCGCCCAGCCAGCGCAAGATCTCTACCGCATATGACTCCATGGAACCTGCCATGCCTCAACAAGAACACACATCTGCTCACCCGCAATTCAACCCTGACAGCCCGTCGCAGGCCCGCCGAAAAGAGATGGACCAGGCTTCATCGCCGAGAAACATGGTTCCAGACACCCTTCCTCGTGAAGACAGTGCCATATTGAGCAGGTTGGTAATCGACGATCCACAAGCCGACGCCGCTCGTGAACGAGCCCGTGTCGCCGAAGCACAGCCCATCTCCGCCAGTCACCACGAACCCTCAATGTCAGCTATGGAGGCCCCCGAAGAGACCGCTGCACCCCGCCGTCGTCAGGAACACCTCAAGTCAAGTCACCCTAGAAAGGAGACCAAGTTCGGAGAGTACATCTTGGGACAGACACTGGGTGAGGGAGAGTTTGGCAAGGTCAAGATGGGGTGGAAGAAAGAGGGGGGAGTGCAGGTCGCCATCAAGCTCATACGCCGTGAGACGCTGGGCAACAACCCCAACCGTCTCCCCAAGATCTACCGCGAGATCTCAATTCTGCGCGGACTACAGCATCCCAACATTGTGCGGCTGCATGAGATGGTCGAAACTGAAAGGCACATTGGTATCATCCTCGAGTATGCATCGGGCGGTGAACTGTTCGACTATATCCTCAACCACCGCTATCTTAAGGACAATGCGGCTCGTAGGTTGTTTGCACAGCTCGTGTCTGGTGTTGGCTACTTGCATAAGAAGGGTATTGTCCATCGCGACTTGAAGCTGGAGAACTTGCTGCTGGACCGCAACCGCAATATCATCATCACCGATTTTGGATTCGCGAACACTTTCAACCCGGATGATGAGCTCGGTGAGGAGATTGAGAACCACCTCAACAACAAGGAATTTGTCTCCAAGATGGGCTTGGAACACGTCCAATCGACCGGTCACCGTCGCGGTGATCTTATGCAAACGAGCTGTGGTAGCCCGTGCTATGCTGCGCCAGAATTGGTTGTTAGTGACTCACTCTATACTGGTCGCAAGGTCGATGTGTGGAGTTGTGGTGTCATCTTGGTATGTCGACGTCAATCTACACCAACCAAACAGCGGTGAGCTAACTTTGACTAGTATGCCATGCTTGCAGGATACTTGCCTTTCGATGACGATCCAGCTAACCCCGAGGGTGATAACATTAACCTGTTGTACAAGTACATTGTTTCGACTCCCTTGACCTTCCCCGAGTATGTCACGCCTCACGCTCGCGATCTCCTCCGTCGTATTCTGGTACCCGACCCCAGAAAGCGTGCCGATTTGTTCGAGGTTGCTCGTCACAGCTGGCTGAGCGAGTATGCCCATGTTGTCGGTTTCATAACAAGCACCACGACCACCTCTGCCGACATTGTTGACTCTGCCATTCCTACCGGTCAGTCCACCCATGGTCAAAGACATCATGCAGCAACTAATGCATGCACAGAAGACCAATATGACGTACCACAAATCGCTCGCAGTGCATCAGTTAGAGAGCCATCCAAACCCAGTCAGATTGCCGTTGTTGGGGGTCTTAGCAACAAGAATGCTCCTATCACCGAGACCGAGTCCAAGACACCTCGCGATGCTAAGCGTAGAACAGTCCAGGTCGAGTACGTTGCTCCTCAGTCCCAGACTGCAAGACAACCGCCTATCTCGACATCGTTGCCCACCAGTGCTGTCCTGGCACAACCTTCTCCACCTTCTCAAGGAAAATCACGTGCAAGAGGAGACAGCGCCTCTGGTCCTGTGGTAGTCAATTCTGGATCATACGAACCTTCTCAACGCTCTCAGCAACGCCCAGCGACCCAATCTGCTATGTCACCCCCTGTTCGCCCGAATCGCGAGCCTCCACGAGCAGTCACCGACTCGACCCCCTTCAATATTGGTTCTCCTACTTCGAGCGGTCGCCCCACTACCAGCGGCTCAAGATTGCCATCTCGTGGCAACTCATATGGTCAACCTGCTCTGGCAACTGTTGCTGCCACCAACGCTGAAGGTCGCTTCTCACAGCCCAAGCCGTCTAGCTCTGGATACATCATGTCTGGTCAGAGCTCGCAAGATGGATCAAAGAGAAACTCGTACACAGGACGGCCAGTCAGCCAACATCTGCCTGCGGACGTCCAGACTGCCCCTCAACAGCCCGCAGAAAGACCTGTTCGTGGACACAAACGTTCTAACACAATGGAAAGCTTCACTACAAAATTGTTCGGTCGTACAAACTCTCGTCGTCAGTCAGAAACTCCACAGGAGATTGCCAGCGCTCGTCCAGAGCGTGAGAAGTCTTCGCGCATGTACCCTCCTGTCAGCATGAAGAACGCAATGCCTCATTCTGGCGAAGATCTCCCTCGTCCTTCTACCGAATCGTCTCGTCGCTCTTTCGGCTATAACCGCAAGACCAGCGAGACTGCTGGACCTCGATCGTCAAGGAGATTCTCTTTCTTGCCCATGTCATTTTCCAGGATGAGCTTCTCTGGCGGATCTGGACCTGAAGCTGCTGATGGCGGTAGACGTGCTTCCATCCAAGCCAATGCTCGCAGTCGTCCTGCTTCTAAGCAATCGCCTGTTATGGCATTTGGCCAAGGTAGAAGTCGCTCTCCTAGCCAAAGCACAACCGGCAGCAGCATTCCCGTGGTTCAGGACAGCAACGTTGATGGCCGCCGTAAAATGCCTCATCAGCCTGTACGCGGCGCAACTGCTCCTGATCTCACCAAGATGCAAGACCTTGGTTACTCTCAGCAGCAACAATTCACTAGACAACAACAAGAGCAGCAATACAACAACTACACCCCTCCTCAGAGCAGTGCTGGGGGAGCAAGACAGGACAACTTTTACACGCCTTCCCAATCAGCAGAGTCGCAGGCATCCGACTCGATTGCCCAAACGCCGCGACAGAAATACCCCGCCGGTTTTAATGAGCCTGAGCCCGTGGTGGCTAAACCCCAACATCGCCAACAGGCAGTGCTGCAGAAGAATCGTAAATTTGGCGATGCTTACGAAGGTCACGGAAACGGTGGCAGCAGTGGTGGTGCTCGACGAGTCATGGACTGGTTCCGTAAGAGAGGCAAGGAAAGAAGCAACTAGGAAAGCTTCTGTGCGGCTTGTTGATCTCTTTGCGCTTTCGACCGACTTTGAGCAATATTGCTCGGCTCTATCTTCTTTCTGGAGCATTGCTTTATCTGCATTTTCTTCTCCTGTTTTCTTATACCCTTCTTCCTTGTTGTTCGCCCCTTCATATTCGGCCGCCCTTCACATCAAACTCTTTCTTCTTCTTTTCGCAAATTTCCGGAACTCAATGATAATTGCTTCCATTGGTTCAAGTTCATCTTTCTTCTTGGTCAGCGCGGCGTCCTCTTTCATCTTGACTTCGAAGCGGTTCTTCTTCCTGTTCATTAGCAAACGTACACTTTTTACTTTGGGCATGGCATCAAACTCTCGGGAATCGTAAGATTATAGGGGAGCTTTTCTTGAATGTATTAGTCGGAACTTTATATTGAAATCCTCTTCTTTTGATCACATCCAAACTATCTGATTCATTCCTCCCAAATTCACGAAGATGTTCGACAGAAGCTGCAGACACTGAGCATATCCACTTCATCCTTTCTCCAGGAAAGCTGTCAAATGCTACATTGGTACGTGATCAGCAGTGGGCGGCACGATGAGGCTCAAAGGCTTTGTTTCAAGAACGGAACATTTTCTGCAAGCTGTACGGCCGTTCTCTGTCTTCCAACCTTGTCTTTCTGGTTCATGACTAATTAGATAGGCAATCGGGTCTCGCTTCATACTGAGCCAAGAAATTTGATCTTGGCTTTCTTGTCTCTGGCTTGTTCCTCTCAATTCTCCTTCACGTCGGTTGTATCACCTCAAACCGGACGTCGGACTCTTGTTTCTCTTCAACTTTGAGCATCTGTCTCTAGTTGAGAGCATCACTGGTGTAGACTTTGAGCTTTTTGTAGTAAGCTCGACTCTTGCAAAGTGTGGTATAGCCGTTTCGGAAAGCGATCATGTGGCGTTTGCCTTCCTCTGGAAGGATTGCGCTATGCTTCACGCTGCCTGAGTCTTGGTGTCCCAAGCAAGAACAGCGGGAAATTGGCTAACCAGAAAATTTCTTTGTTAGGCATCTGCTCAAGTTCTTATTTATCATTGAGGCCTTGTGTGAGGTTCCAATCCTTCTACTTTGACTGTTCGAAGCAAAGTGATATTTTTTTCTAGTACGACACAGCAACACCATCAGCATTTACATATACTATACCATCGAACAACAGAAATCCACCAAAAGGCACAATGCATCTATCTCAGTCAATCCCCATTGTTCTCTTCTCTGCATTGGTACATGCAAGAACCGACCTCACCGGCTGCACAAGAACAGACGTCTCCTCACCTGCTGGCGCCTCTTACGCCTGGATCGTGCCCGACACTGGAGAACTGTGCGACTTCTTGGATTGTGGAGGTGGAAGAGCACCGCCCAAGACAACTGTACCTGGATGTCTTCTGTATGTTGGTACAGAAACGTACAAACCTAGTTTTCTTGCTGGGTTTAGCGCATCTGTGACGGCTGGCGGAGTGGGAAGTGTTCAGGCGAGTATTACGTCTACTACTGCTGCGTCTACATTCATTGCTTCTGCTGCTCCTACCACTACTGCTGCTGCTACTACAGCTGTGGATGATGGCACCGATGCTGATGCTGATGATGAAGGCGATGCGAATGATGAAGACGACGCGGATGATGTCGACGATTTCTACGACCTGATGGACATCTATCCCGCTGGCTGGAATGATATGATACCTGAGCAACAAGCCGATTGGTGGTCCTCTTATGGATACAATTCTGCTGCAAGCACCACAGCCATGGCTAGCTCTACCATGACTGGAGCCAGCATTTCTGCGCAACAGCCCATGGCAACCTCAAGCGATTCAAGCGCAGCATCTTCGACTTCGAACTCGGCTGTTTCGGACGCCAATTCAACAGCCATTTCTACGACAAGCACGAAAGACCTACCTACCTTGGTTGCAGCATCCACTACTTCAGCTGTAACGACTGGCAGTTTGAGCATGAGCAGATCGTGGGTCAAGACAATCCCGACTTTTGCCAGAGGCGCTGCTGATATCGAGAACGATAGGGCGAGTGTGTCTGCGTCTGGATCTGCGGCCAAGTCAGCTTCTGCCTCTGCTTCTCTAGTGGACTCTACTGGCGCGGCTGGAAAAGTTGGTTATGCTGTTGGCGGTGTGGGAGTTGTCGCTGCCGTGGTTGGAGCTTTGGCTGTCTTGTAGGCATGGCGGGTTTCGAAGTGAGTGGACAGGAGCAGAGATTCAGCAGGGGCAGAGTTCGCCTTTCTGTGAGGGGACATTGTTTCGTGCTTGTAGATGATACTATAAAATGCTTTTTGAGAAACGAGGTATCGTCTATTAAGAAAAGAGATTGTTGTCGTCCTTTTTGTGGAAGAAATTCAAGCTTTATATGAACCACGTATTTTAGTATACCACAGCATTTGCGTGTTGCTTCGAGAGAGAGTTACAATGTGAAAAGATCAAGGAGATGGAGCTTGAGGTAAGGATATGGACGTTCATAATTTGTTCTTCATGGCATAAAGTTAGCACGAATGCACAACATGTATAAATTTCCTTCCAACTTCTGTCGAGATAAAACACAACTTGCCTAATTATTTTGTATCTTTCGCATTCTCACACAATTGACATGTCACGACTCCAAACCAAGACAGCAGACCCGGAGTTCTCAATATGGAAACACCTCCCTGAAGATACTTTTCGCCAACACCTGGTAGACCTAGAAAAATGCACCAATGCAGTGCCAGTGGAGCCGCAGACCTTTACTCTGGAATCTCACAAACTTACATCGAGGGAGGAATGTACGCTACCACTGGATACAGAACAGCAAATAGCAGATGACTTTGCATTCTTAGCTGCCATCGAAGAAGGAGCCCAGAGTGTTGCAGCTGTATGCTTGGAAGAACATCTCCAACCACCTCATCTCACAGTGCGATTTGCAGCGCTAGACCTCTCGCTGAATGACCAAGTCAAAGATGCTCTCACCACAATAACCAAAATCCTGAGTACTATCACTGAAGTTGATAGACCAACCCGCACCCAAGAGTTGTTCTCACAAATCGTAACCTTACACTTCCGACGACTACTCGCACGTCTTCGATCTCTCAAATGGGAAAAACCAAAGTATCTCGCAAAACAACACAAAAAGCCTCTATGGCAGGACTTTGCAAACCTTTCCCATAGGGTTCAATTCGTTTATACCAAAAAGGAAGCATCTCTGAGACGTTCGGTCGAGGCACAAGTACATCAACTTGCTGCAACTTACGAAGCCTTTGAAGCCATGGATGCAGGATCCCAAGACGAGATATCCAGTCTTCACGAACTGATAAAAGCAAGTTACGGATTTTGCAAAACGGAAATTATTGCAGACTTTGCACAACGGCTGGAGAACAGTGTTACGGCGGCACCAACGCCAAAGGTTGCTTCTGCTATCAAGTGTCTGCGTCAAGTGGAGAAAGTAGGCGCTTATTGGAGAGTTTCCATTTCTCTGATTGATGCAAGTTTGAAGTATCCAACGCTGTTCCAACAAGCGAAGATGCAGTTGGAGTTTTTGACTCCGTATGAGGCTGTGTCTACTTCTATTGGTCATGAGGCTTGGGCGACTACATGTCATGTACATGCAGAAGTCCAACTTGCGGTTTACTATGACCTGCTCTATCAAGATTCTCCAGACTCACCATTGGATTTCCTTCCTCCTCGCGTTGTCGGAACGTCCAAGTGGCTTTGCTATCTCTGCTATCATTTTCTTCGTGCTCATGGTTCTTTCATCCCGGCAAACACACACGGACGCTTGTACGACCAATGGACAATACCAGATCTCGCCGACTATGGACAAGAACTACGAACTCGATATCGCAATATCGTCGGCGATATAGATGCAGAAGTGGTCAGAGAAACAGGGATAAGTGACCAGGATGAAGTGGGATCCATCTTGAGATGGCGTGCCGAGCCAATGACAAGCAGACAGAACCTGTTAGGTGTGGATGGCGTATGTTGATGCTTGGATTCTCTCGATACAGCAACGGCTCAAAGTGAACGTTGCTCACTGGATCTTGCTCAAACAGGGGAAAAAATGCCTTTCGATATGTCAGGATCTGATGGAAGAAACCCCGAACGCCCCCAACTCTCCCATGTAACCTTGGCCCCATTGCACGCTTTGCAGATTGCCTTTATTGCCCAAAGCAAGTCTTCTAAGCAATGAACCACCCATATCCGACCACCCAGATACCATGAACGCCACTGCCAAAGAAACCATGATGCATACTACCCAGATCCAAGAGATACAAAGGAAAAGTAAGATGGATCATATCATCGGCCAGGCGGCCACAACCCCCTGAATCCAGTAGTCAGACTCCTCTTCCTTCTGACCATACCCCTAGTGCCAGAAACATCCACACCTTCCTCAACATATGGCCGCGCATTGTGGAAAACGGATTTGTATTCACTAGGCGAGGCGACTAAGCCTTGATTTCCAAAATCTGCGTCTTTCTCGGCT
Organism: Aureobasidium sp. EXF-12298; assembly: GCA_024195555.1. NCBI lineage: Eukaryota > Fungi > Ascomycota > Dothideomycetes > Dothideales > Saccotheciaceae > Aureobasidium > Aureobasidium sp. EXF-12298. The sequence continues at coordinate 26,410 of SWBJ01000117.1, forward strand.
TTTGTGAAGACCAATGCTGGCGACGACGACATGTACAGCTTGGCATGAACATTGGGTGTCGTGGGTTGGGAGCGTGATATGAAAGTAGGAGGCCACAGTTTTGGGGCTTGACGTGTGGGATAATTTTCGAGGGAAGAGTCGGACCAATCTGCGTCTTCCGAGTCGACGGCTGTCTCTTGACCAGAGGTGAAATCATCATGGTTGCCTGAATGCTTGCGAGTGAGGAGAATGTTGGATGCACGCATAGGTTGTGCGACGCTTGGTTTGCGCAAAGAGAATGTGGGAGGTACAACAAGGAGATGTGGCCGTTCGCTTTCAGGAGGACTGCCATGGCTGGCCCGTCGTGTTTGCCGCATCTGGATCTCGTTCGAAGCAATACTTGAAGCAAAAGCATTGAGTCGGAGGTCGATCTGGCTAGGTGAGAAGACGAGTCCATAACGCACTTTCTGCACTGCAGTATCAAGAGCCAGCTCAATGGCGCAATGGTTTCTAACTTGTGACAACTTTGGCCAAGTGGCTTTCTCGCCGCTAAGCATGGCGCGCGACATGAAGTCAGTTGTCGGATTTTTGAGAACACGCGGGAACTGCGTATATGAGACTTCAGGCAGAATTGTAATGTCGCCTGAGTATCGTTGACTTAGTACCGAACGGAGCTTGGACATAGTAGTCGGTAAGACACCAAGTTCAGAAAGGACATGCATCCGATGAAGAGCCTCCCCTTTTGCGAGATTGGCAACATTGCGAAGCCAGCTGGGACCAGCAGACAAGGAAAATCTAGAGGACTGAGACCCGAATGCGGCGATCTCATCGTCTCTCTCCAAGAACGGCACAACGTGAGGGTTGACTTGAGAAACGATGAAGTGGTTGACGTTGAACATTTCTGCTAGGCGACTCATGGGCAGGTCGTTGTCAACCGAGCCATCAATCCAACGTTGAGGTGACTGATCCCACGGTACTTCCAGTCCAGTGCGCGGGTCTTTGGCTAGTAGTTGAGCGGGCGAGAAGACGAATGGGACGGAGCAACTCGTAGCAACGGCAGACCAGATCATGACGTTTGGAGCAGTAATGTAATTGAGCAGTCTCGGTAGCTCGTACAAGCTGGCAGTCGACACACCAATGTTGAGAATCCGTCTCGTTCTGTTGTAAGCTTCCTGGAAAGTCATGTCTCCAAGCAGGTCCTTCATGACGCGGATGAGGTTGGAGATATCGAAGAGAGCGCCCTTTGTACAGAACCGGAAGACCTTTTTCAGAACATTCTCAGGCTCTCCTTCTCTTTCAAATACATCCAGGTCGCCATAACAGAAATCGCGTAGGACTTGTGGTATCTCATCGTCGGTCTTGGTACACAACACGGCAGCAACGATGGATCCAGCCGAGGCACCCGAGATGATCCGAGGCAGAAGGTGGGCTTCAAACAGCGTCTTCAGCACTCCAATGTGGTTCATACCGAGTGTACCACCTCCTGATAGCAGCAACGCGCTTCTTCCGAAAGCTTGCCTAGCGCTGAGAAGCTGCTCATAAACTTCCCTCAGGTCCACATCGGTATTGTTCTTGTTTGCAGGCGAGCACATATCGACGATGGTCTCGAGCATTTCCAGAGCAGCCGAGATGTAGCGTTCGATCAGACTTTTGGTGCCGACCCTGCAATGCTTGTACAATCGTAAATCGCCCATGCCTCCTAGGTCTCTTGTCAAAGATGTTCGTGCCAGAAACAGCATGCGCTTTGCGTCACAGCTAATGCGCGCGTCTTGCAGCTCTTGTAATCGAGCCTTGAGCAAGGCTGTGTCATATTCATCGCATTCCTCTTCTTCTTTCCAGGGGTCTCTGCCTTCGAGTGTGTCGAGTTCCGAGGCTGCCGAGAGCCAATCCGTGTAACATTTGGCCTAGAGAAAGCCCGTCAGTCGTGCACTTCCCTCAAAGATGACACAGTAGCGAAGATACCTGCGAGATCTTGAGATTCAAGACCTGCCTCCGCCATTCGCTGTCGTCCAATTGTGGGCCTTCGGCTCTTGGTCGCTGACTGCCGGATTCGACGGGTTTGACGCCAATCAATTGGTAAGGATCGCGGAGGGCCTTGAACAGCGACGGCGACAAGCGAGAGGTTCCGGCATTGTGTTTGGTGGGTTTCGAAGAGGCATTGTTGGTAGTCGCATTGGAACCAAGTACCGCCGACGAGCCAGGTAGAACTAGTGAGTCATGGAAAAGGTCCATGTGAATGTGGGAGCCATGGATGGATTGATGCGACTATGAGAGAAAAGGCCCCATGTAGGTTGGTTGGTATAGGAAATAGGTAGCGTAGAATGAAAACAGTCCCAAAAAAGGGTTGGCAAGGCACGCGGTTCGGAAGTTGCGCGTGAGTGACAGTAATAAGCTTTTGTTATGGGCATGACGCAGGCCCACTTTCCCTTTTCTCCACGTTCGACTTTTGTCGCAAGCCATGTGACGGCTCCTTAGCGTCCAAGCCGGCACGTCCTAAAAGAAAAGAAGAAAGACCGGCTGCCAGAAATCAAGTCACAAGCCGCGTGCTGTTTGTCCTTCACATGAGAGCTGCAAAACAATGCCCCTTGCCGACCTTTCTGATAAGCAAACTGCTCTCTCTCGCCATGCAACGACAACCACATGGCATCAACAACACTCCTAGTAGTGCAAACAATACAATCAAACTATTTGGAAATCTCAGGCACCGGGAGTCGGTGGAAAGTTTAAACAAGGGAGACTGCACATCAGGCAAAGCTTGCGACCAAGCAGGCACATGCGATGCGACATGGCATCCCGCCTCTGCTGCTGTCCTGCAGCCTCACCGTCGATCAACTCTTGACCGTGTTTCAGGCTCTCCTTCACCCCTCTCAGCCTCCCTTCCTTCGCTTGCAGCAGAGTAGGCGCAGATGATCAGGTCTCACCGCCCTTGCTACCGAAATAGGTAAATGAGAGATAATTCTCCTATTACCAGATGACTTCTGCCACAATTTCATTGATCTTCTGGTCAGCTGGGAATCTGGAATCGGCCTTGTAGCCTGCATGTACCTTGACCAAAGTATACAGTACGTGTGCCTGCTCCCTTGATTCGCTTCGGACCGGAGCTACATCCTGATTTTTCACTCTACGAAGTGACACGTCCTAACAAGATCGGGAAGATCCAAGGTATGTAATTATTACTCGTACTTTCCTTGCTACCGCGCGTACAAACCAGGATATGCGGATAGAAAACATCGCATCAAAGCCGAAAGATATGTCCCATCCAATAACACCTTTCCTGCTGGATATAGCCTTCCATATATTCGTAAAATATCATAAACATGATGTTTGGAGGTGCTGAGAACCCGTCTACCCCACTTGTACTCCCAGCTGTGAGCGTACCTATTGCAATACGCACATCCAACTACGTACGTATCAGTTTTCCTCAAAAGACCTGAACAACCTGTGTGCTCAGAACCGAACAGGTGGAAAGACAACATCTACCCAGCTTCCCACAATCACAGCATCTCAGAAGACGTGTAGGACGGTCTCGCCTGCATAACCAGAATGCTTGCCCGAAGTCCACTGTCGACGAATCGTTGAGCAACGAGGCCCAGACACGCTCTGCCCGACTCGTTGGACAAGTCCTTTCGGCCGACAACAATCAAGTCGCCTGCATTCTTCGGGTTCTGCGCGACCTCGACCTGCGCCCGAGAAATTGCTTCTTCCAGGGGCGAGTGCGACGAGATGGATTCCATGACCACTCTCGAGGATAGCTCTACAGGTAGAGATCTCTGGAGCATGGCGAAGAACGTCTCGTCGTTATGTTCGATCTGTGTGACGGGGCTGGGTTTGCCATTCCTCGAAGCCGATGATCCTGTACTTGTGATTTCTATAGGCGAACCATGGGACTCTGTCTCTTTCCCCTCTAGTGGGCCATCACTGCCATTCAGCTTGTCAAAATGAACAATGGTGGCAGTGACATCGGGGTTTTCTGCCAACTGCAGCACAAGACGTAACGCCACGCGGCCATCGGCACCGCCAAAGTAGGGCATAAAGATATGGTGCGACTTATCAACAATGGGAGAAGATGCAGGTCCTCGATCATTCGACAAACTAATCTTGCTGGCTTGACGAGACAAAGTTGTCCGACGACGTGCCACTGCACTGCCACCAAAGCCGCGATTGACAAAGACCGCAGTATTGCAAGTTGATGACTTAAGTGCCGCTGCTACGAAACTGACGTAGCTTGTGTCCTCAAGTCGTCTGGGTGTGGCTGGGTTGCCATTGTAAGATTGCTGTTCATGCAAGCTTCCACTTTCACTCCAGGGAAGAACAAGAAGGTCCGAATTTTCGCTGGCTGCTTTCGATGTAATAATTTCAGCGAAAGACGACTCGAGCGCAATCGCGACTTCTCCCAAAACCGAGAAGTTATACAGCCTGCCGAAGTTTTGGAAAGTGTTGATGATAGGATCTTTCCAGTGGAACTCCTCGACGTCTGAGACACTCATGACAGATGAGTCTCTGTCTGTGAGTTCAATCATCCTGACGCCATGAACCTCCAGGGGTCGGTTCGACATCTTTGAGGATCCATCCACACTGTTCTTCTTACCAGCCAATGTGGGATGCTGTCTTGCGATGGTATCGCCAGATTTAGCGGGCGCGGCGAGGAGCGAGACGAATGTCATCAAGGTAGGCATATTATCCAACCTCAGGTGTACGAGTAGTGTTCTGATCTTGCTAGTTTCCAGCTTTGCTGCAACGATAGATGAGCTATCGTCACCAGGAGTGAGTGGACTGCCAGTGTCCCAATCGATGAGACCCTTCTTCCAGGCTTCTAGCTTTTTCTGGTACCACGGCGGGTACAGAGCCATAGTCAGGGGGGTGCATGCGAATGTCGTCGCCAACGCCATTACCACGAAGATGGTGAAGGTCCTTTGAGACAAAATTTTGGCTTGCAGACCAATATTGAGGACAATCAGCTCGACAAGACCTTTGCAACTCATCAAAGCGCCAATGGTAAAGCTTTCTCGCCAAACCAGGCCGTTGAGACGGGCAGCAACAGACGCTCCTACAAACTTGCCAATGAATGCGACAGCCATGACGCCTATGACATATCCCCATGTGATGGCAGTGTCGAGAAGGCCAAGGTTCGTGGACAGTCCAGAAAGAGCAAAGTAGAGCGGTAAGAAGAGAGCACTGATTAGATCCTCAATCTTCTCCGTGACTTTGACTGCAAACCCACCCTCATGAGGACAAATCAAACCTGCCATGAAGGCGCCAAAGATAGGGTGGATGCCAATGACTCCAGTAAAGAAGGAAGATGCAAGAGCAATCATGAGGGTCAAGACGATGATTCCCTGCGATGGTCCATTCTCAAAGGTACGTGTGCGTCTGAGTACCCAAGTGAAAGCCGGCTTGACAGCGAAGAAGAGGAACAGCGTATATCCGAGAGCTGTTAGCAAAACATAGAGGGCGCTGATGCCACTCCCAGAATTTACCAGGGCTACACAGAGCGCAAGGAGGACCCAACCAGTAACATCGTTGCCAGCTCCAGCCGATAGTACGATGACTCCAACAGATGTCGACAAGAGCTTGAGTTCGGTAAGGATACGACACAACACTGGAAAAGCAGTGATAGCCATGGCCACGCCAACGAACAACATGAATGTGCCGAAGGCGACTGGCTCCGTCCCGTCCTCATCAGAGAATTGACGATGTAAGCCAACAGCGATGGCACAACCCAAACCGAAGGGAAGTGCCATACCAGCCAGTCCGACACTCAATGCAACTTTCCAATTGCTCGCCAGATATCGCAAGTCGACTTCAAGGCCCACTATGAAAAGGAAAAGGACCAAACCGATGTTGGCCACGAGAGTGAGGTTTGGCTGTGCAGCCGCTGGGAATATTGTAGCTGTGAATCCAGGGATTCTACCCATGACCGAGGGACCGAGCAAGACACCACCAATGACTTCTGCGATGACACGCGGCTGTCGAATCTTTGATAGAGGCCAATGGAGTAAACGGCAAAAGAGGATGATCACACCAGCCTAGGACCTCAAGGTCAATATCTGACTCACCCGAGATGACAGCTGATTGAGCACATACCTGAATGATGAATATGATGATAGGATCCTTGGGGTTGTATTGTGTCGGATTCTCGCCTTCTAGAATACCACCCTGAGCCTTTGCTCGAGCCGTAGAGGATGCTGTGGCAGACATTGCCACAGTCTTGGTGACAGTATCCGTTACTACAGCTGTGATGGTCGCCGCCATTGTGAAATGATCTGCTGTCTACAACAAAAGTATCGAATATGATGAGATCTAGTGATTCGTCTGACTGAGGGTAGGTACTCGAGGACTACCCTACGACCATACTGATGGGGATCGATCTCCTTTGGGTGACCGAGATGAAGTCAATCAGCTGTTGACTATTAAAGAGTTGGTATCAAAAGAGCTGGTGAGACGTCCAGAAATTGAGGAATGATAGCCACTGACTCGCTGACAGAATCTAGTAAGATGTGGGGTGCTCCAGACCCTTATATCAATGACGCTCGGACCCCTACACGCAAGAGAACCATTCTTGGCGATCTTGGGCCTAGATTCTTTTCCTCCTTACAACTCCACCACCAGACAATGTGCAAGAACTGTTCACTATACTAAGCCATCTGTAGTTTCTGTATACGAAAAACGGGCATACACCACAAAGCCCCTTACTCGTCTGTGACAGTAACGCCCAGAAACTTCCAAGTCTACCACATGATCAGCTCGTCGTTTTTTCTCTCGCTTGGCTGACGACCAGCTGAGCAAATCCCGCACGATGCCATGAAACAGCCCTCCCTCAGCCAAGATGCAAGACGGCGGTGTACAGTACTGCTGCAATATACCTCCGCAGGGCTCAAACACGCTTGCGTTTCTTCGTACTGGGGATGACCGTTTTTGATGCAGGGGCTCGAGGTCACACGCAGATAGATAACGCGCACTTGTGGGTAGGCATGGCATGTGGTGATTGTTCCCGAAATGTGATCTTTGCGAAAGAAGTGGCTTGCGGGTATCTGCAAGATGGACGGTGTGATCACACATCCTGGAGTCCAGACGCTACCGGATGGGCATCATACGGAGCTTGGATCAAGAGTATTGTTGGCATCTGATACGACGACAGAGCCAGGGCACCAAAGACGAGAGTTTGGAAGAAGACAAGCAGAAAACTCCATACGCTATGAGACATTGAACCTAAAGACCTCTATGCAGAGCCAGATATGTGGGAAGAGATGTTAATAAATACTTTTTTTTTAGCTTGACAAGAGCGTTTATTTACCCAGCTCTTGAAGCTGTGGCAGGTCCCATAGCGGACGCTCCACCAGCACGGCTTCGGGCTGTTCGTCAGCCGCATCCGGTGTTTTTTCGCCCATGGCCACCATGCCCAATATAGGTCTGTATCTGTATGTGCACCACCATTTTCTTCGGCCTGTTGAAGTGACGGCAAGAGCACCATCAGCGCCGCCATTTGTGTCTACCTCTGCATCATCATTGCTGCGACGTAGAGGACCCACTGCATCGTCTAGTGCCTCCTCGTCGTCCAAGTCTTGCTCGTGAGAGGTGCCGTTGGTGAGCTCGATAGCCTTTCCATCCTCAATACGGCGGATTTCGTCAACAACGCCCTTGGTTTCTCCGCTCGCTGCCTTGTCACCAGCACCACCCATACCCTTTGCCTTCTTGCGCTGTTCGGCGAGCTTGCCCCATTTGTTGCTCTCGCGACGCTTGCGCTTCTTGCTAGGTGTGTGTTGTGCAGAAATGTCGTCTTCACCGTCCTCCAGAGCCTCGTCTAGTACACTGGAAGGTTCGTAGTTTTGTGACAAGTCGAGCATGCCAACCCAGTTGGCACCATATAGCCAGGCACGAGCGCGAGCATCATTGACGTCCCATACCACACCCATGGCACGGTCCTTAATAGTCTGGAACTCGGCAGGCAGAACGCTCGTAGGGTTCCTACGCGACCAGTCTGTTAGGCGGCCAGTCAAGACATCGAATGTGTAGACTTGGTGGTGAGATGTGACGATGAAAAGAGGAGATTTGGTCGATGGGAGAGCATGAGAATGAGGATGAGGGTTGTTGCGTGTGGGGTGAACACCAGGATTGCCATTAGTGGTAGGTTCATCTTGTTGTGCTGGTGAGAGTGATTGGAAAGACAGAACAAGGGGTGCGGAGTCCAGCTTGGGCAAGAGATTGCCTGATGGGTTGTCTGTCCAATGCTGACCATAGAAGATTGTGGTTTCATCCTCGTCATCACTGTCGCTGTCGTCGTCTGAATCAGTGCCCTTGTCCGAGCCAGAGGAGGATTTTGTGGCAGTGTCCGTAGCGGGAGCAGTCGAGTCGTAGTGACCCTCGAGCACCCAGCTGTCAAGGTAACCAGAAAGATCACTTGCAACTAGAACAGCGCTATCAGGCGAGAAAGCGATTCTGTTGATGGTGCGCTCGTACTTCTTGAGGCCTGTCTGGATTGTGACTTTACGAGTCTGACGCTCCAACTCGACATTGGCGTCCAAGAAGGTGGGCTTATCCGAACCATCCTCTACTCTTGCCAGGCAGACTTCGCTCTGCGGTGTCACTGCCGCCAGCCATTTTCCATTGGGTGAGAATGTGATCAAGCGGGCACCGTTCTCAGCCATAGCTTCGGGAGCGGCGATCTTGCGTACACGTAACCGGTCTTCGCGGTCGTCTTCGGCGCTAGAGAGGTGGAACAGCTTGACAGAGTCGACGGTAGAAACGGCAAGAAGGGAAGCGTCGGGGGAGATGGCCACAGATGTGATGGCTTCTTTCGAGTCGATTTGGATGCGAGTGAGGAGCTTTCTGGTGTCTTCGGGTACGGGAACGCGTTCAGGACTCTGCTTGTACATGCGCCAGATGCTGATTTCACTCTCAGCCCAGCTGACAAGCATACGCTGTTGCGGACACGAGGCAAGGACGGGGTTCTGAGGGAGACCGGGCAGTCTGCGGTGGTTTTCCTTGTTGAAGTTGCGGAGCGGGATGACGAAGGGCGTAGTATCGAGACCTGAAAGGTGTTAGCAGGACACAAATGAGCAGATGCACTGTTCAACGTACCTCCTGAGAGAACGACACTCATGTGCTTAGAGTCGTAGACGGCCATTGCCTTGATATCGCCCTCGTGCATGCGACGGTGGCTGGTCTTTGCCCATCTCCTCTTCTCACCTTCTTTGCCGCCCAGCTTGTACACAGCAATGCGACCATCCATGCCACCTGAGAAGACAGTAGTACCATCGGTGCTGCTGACAAGATCCAGGCAGTCTGAATCGTGACCGTGCACACTCTGCGACAGGGTGTATGTTCTTCCGTCCCAGAACTTGAGTTGGCCGTTCGAGTCGCCTGACACAATGTCGCCATTGGGCAAGCATCTGACCTTCCAGACCAAAGTGTCGCGAGGAGCACCAGGGATACCTGCTCCCAAGCTGAGGTTGCGCAAAAGAGATCCGTTGCGAGCATCGTAGATGCGAATTGTGCTGTCGGTGAAGCCAGCGACGACCGTGTCTCTGTCTTTCCATGTTACGCTCATGCACCGTGTCTTGCGATTTCCGCCACGGGCCAAGAATCGTTTGAAAACCAGGTCGTTGTCCTCAGTCGAGAGAATGGCAAGGGTACCGTCGCCTGTACCAGCGACCAAGTTTTGGCCACGGAACTCGTCCTCACGCGATGCCTTGGTGGGGCGCCATCGTGGTTGGGCGGCAAAACACCACACCTCGCTGAAGTTGCCAGTCGACGAGCGCAGCTCCTTTCCTGTCGTCAAGTCCCATTCCGTCACAGCTGCTGTCGAGCCAATGCTGAACAGACGCAGTTGGCCGAGAATTGTGTGTCCCTCATAATCTGTGTCGTCCGGCTCTTGGATCCATGCCAAAGCGTCCACGCTTCTCTTTGAACCTCCAGGGAAGACCGACTCTTGAACCCAGTCTCCTTTGTCGGCGCTCCAGATCTCTATGTCTCCATTTGCGCGACCGAGGGCGAGTTTCAGCGCAGGCCTAGGATCTGTGTAGTTTTTGTCGCTTGATCGAGAAAATGAGAGCGCGTTGATGGCCGACGACGGGTACGCCACGAATCGAGAGCGGTGAATATCCATAGTATATCCAGAAGAGAATCAATACAAGTCTCTCCTCCTAAATCGACATAACTTTTGGCGAACAAAAATTGGTTGCGAAAAAACAGAAATAATCTTTTGGACCGCATCCAAGAATTTGCTTCTCGGACTTTGGCTGAGAAAAAGCCGACGCTCGCAAGCCTTGGCATCATTTTCTCACTCACTGCCACTTCCTTGCATCGACCTTTGATTGTTTCACATTGTCGGTGCTTTTCGATCACCCAATTTCTGCTTTACTCGTCATCGTGTTTAATTGCAGATGGTCAAAGTAGGTCCACCCGAGTCCAACTTGGACCAGCAGGTAATGACGATTGTAGCATGAACTGCACCAGGTCCCGGTGACGGCACTGGCCCTTAGTAAGGACCACTTATTTGCAGGAGAAGGTCCGACCCTGAAAATCTACAGGCGTCATGACAATCATTTGATCGAATCAGTTACTGTCTTTTCTTCGCAAGCCATCCATGGAATTACCATTCATCCAACTGGCATCATTGTCTGGGGTGGTCGTTTGATCACACTATATACCTTCACCTCAGCTGATTGTTCCATCTTGAGTCGCTTCTCTTCTTTCGAAGCAGCCGACTGGATCCTCGATATTGCTGTCTCCCCTGAAGTACCTGGACAGAAACAAAACGCTGCTTTGATCACTGCCCACAATGCTCTCCTTCTACTAGAGCTGGACTGGGCAACTGGCTTGAAAGAGTTAACCTCAAACTCGAGGTGCATCCTCTACTCAGCTCACATCCACTGGATCAGCGCAGACCGAATTCTTGTTTCATCAGGCACAGTTTTCGGCGACATCATCGTGTGGTCCTGTTCTTTACAAGAAAACAGCGTGCCTTCTTCAGTACTCCATTATGTGCTTATAGGCCACGAAGGATCCATTTTTGGCGTACAGATCTTCGAAAACACATCAAGCGAGAATGAGAAGAAGCCCTCTCGATTACTCGCTAGTTGTAGTGATGATCGCACCATCCGAATCTGGGATATCTCATCTCTGCCCAATGCCGCTACCAACCCACAAGCAGCTGCAGACTTGACTTCGGCTCGGGAGACTGGTTTTGGTGCCAACGTCGCTGATGTGCTGCCAGATAACACATCGGGTGGAAGATGCATCGCCAAGGGCTGGGGACACGTGTCTAGAATATGGGGTGTGAAATTTATTCCATCTCATGATTCAGAGCTACTCTCATATGTTGTTTCGTTTGGTGAAGACGCTACTCACCAATTCTGGAGCCTCGGTGAGACGAGTCCTGATCAATTTGCCCTAACACACCTTGGAGGCTCTTGTTTGCACTCAGGTAAGAATATATGGTCGTGGGCAACATACCGTGACACACCAGGTGAAGTCACTATTGCCAGTGGTGGTGCGGACGGTGGTATCGCTTTCGAACCGAAGTCTATCCCTTTCACTAGCGAGGCAAATCATACTCAGATTTGGTCGATACAGGACCTGGGTTTGGCATGTCCGGAGAGGCCACAAGCAGGACGCCAAGATAAGCTGAGAAGTTACGCGTTTCTGGACAAGACCAATCTGCTAGTCACTACTGACGCTGGAAATATTCTGCTATTGACAGAAGATGAACAAGGCCAAGCTCGAACAGATTGGATTCGGAAGGAAGAGAAGCTTCGTGGATATTCAGTCGTGACCAGCATACCAAGCCTGTCTATTGCTTTTCTGGCAGGTATGGATGGTTCGGTGATGCTATACGAAGGGAAGGAAGTCAAAGAGCTGATCCAATCAACAAGAAAGACGGCGGCTCTCTTTGCTCAACAGTTGGTTCCCTCAAATAGCGCCTGTCAGCAGATCGGTCTTCTAACTGCGAACGTCGAGGCCAAGACAGCTCTCTTCACATGTTTTAGCCTGCGCGCCGTCACAGGAGATGATCGGGCGATCGAGAACTTGTTCACGTGGAGACTGGTATTGCCTAAAGGCTTTGTTATCACTAGTTTCGTTTCTGTCGATCTTGGTCAGAAACAAGGTTGGATGCTCGTTTTGGGTTCACGAAATGGCTCAATAGCGGTATACCAGGTGCGCGACGAGCCGAAGATTGGCGAAGATGTTGCACATCAGTACCTGCTTGCCCAAGCTCATGGCTCTGAAGCCGTGACCAATCTTGCTTGGTACGCTGGACCAAACTTGGACGAAAACAGCGGTCACATCTTCTCGGTAGGCAGAGACGGGACCTACGCTATACACAGCCTCTCGAACTCTGATGTAGGAATCGACCTTAGATTGATCGGCCAAACAACTCTTCCTCTAGGCACGAATATCGAGGGCGTCTACATTGACGAGGAAACTCAACATCTTATAGTTTGGGGCTTCCATAGTCGTCAGTTCATCGTGTTCGACGCAACCGAAGAGGTGGAGATTCTGAACATTGACTGCGGCGGAGCGAATCGAGTTTGGAAGTTTGTACCCGAAGGGTTGCGAGGCGGACACTTTGTCTGGACAAAGGCTTCTCAACTTTGCCTCTTCTCACAAGTACGAAACTCCACAAGAGTCTTGAACAAAGGTGCTCATGGACGCGAGATCAAGTCCTTGGCTGTCGCTCCCAGCAATCCGACGAAGTCCGGCATTCTGTTCGCGACTGGTTCTGAAGACACGGATATCAAGCTGATGACTTATCAAGCTGAAGGCAAGCTGCCCCACTTCCGCTGTCTGAAGACGCTAAGGAAGCACAATACCGGTATCCGGCAGCTGGAATGGTCATCCGACGGGCATTACCTTTTCAGTAGCGCTGGTTTTGAAGAGTTCTTCGTGTGGAGAGTAGAGTCCGCGCCTCTAGTCGAGCTGGGAGTGGTCTGCGAATCTGCATGTCCTACCGAGAGCGAATTGCCTGATCTCAGGATCATGAGTTTCTCATGGAGAGAAGAATCTGGCAACTTTGTCATTACCATGGTTCGTTCAGACTCCACTCTACGGGTAAGTGATACATACCATTTTGCTCTTTGTGCTCTCTTATTGATATATGCAGATGTACCGATACTGTCCTGGACAACAAAATTCTTGGAGTGTTCTGATGGTTGGGAACTACCTAACCTCTTGCCTGACACAATGTCTTCACGTCGAGACCTTTGATCAGGCACAATCGCTGATCACAGCGGGTACTGATGGTTATGTTGCTTTCTTTCCTCTCAAAACTGAGTTGTCGGCCATCGACACCGAACCAAGTGGGTTGAAGTGGACTCATCGTGCGAAAATTCACCAGAACACAATACACTCTATGAGACTGCATTGGCTCGACGATAAGACATGTCTACTCCTGACCGGAGGAGACGATAATGCAGTCGCGTTCACTGTCTGTGCCTGGAGTGCGGCACAAGAGACACCACAAGTCAACACGGTTATTGTCCCGCGTGCGCACACGGCTGCCGTTACAGGTGTCGAGGTTCTAGCCTCGTCTGATCCCAAGCAACTCACAGTCGCGACCACCAGCATCGACCAACGAGTCAAGATCTGGAAGGTATGCTATGACTCGTCATTGCCAGGAGTTGATGGTCTTACAGTAGAGAGGAGAGGAAACTACTTCACTGCTGTTGCTGATGTTTCAGGCCTTGCTGCTCTCGATGCTTCTTCCGTCATTGTCTGCGGAGTAGGGTTAGATATCTGGAGTCACAGTGGTTGAGGAGAATGTGGGTTTTCCAACGACAGCGATCGGCAGTTGAGAATGCAGAGCCTACCGCTTCGCGTGTCAAGATTCTGTCACCAACATGTTTACGGAGCAAGTCACGACGAGAACAGTAACGTGCGTGGCGGGCTGCAGGCAGAGAGGCTTGCTGGTTGGCTGGGACTTCCCCGGTTTTACAAGCCCCACAGTTGTGGGGCATATAGGTTCTCCTCCGCATCACCTCCGCATTTTCATACCTTAGCGATACCGGAAATCCTTGGTCGAAGAAGATCCTAGTGCCGGAGGGACTGAATATATAGGTAGAGATATTGCCGGTGCTTCTGATCTGCTGGTTTTGGTTTCTTTGCAAAGCATTGCTCAAATATTCAACTATCATGGAAGGACCTTCACACCATCACGAACGTCATCTTGTTCACAGGTACACTTCATAGTCTTGCATCTTTCGAGCCTGTACTCATCTTTGCCAGCCATGCTCATGAGGAAGACCTTCCGGGAACAGTGAATCTTCAAGCCCTCGAAGGCGATGACACTGCATATGGACAAGCTCTTTATCCAGTGCCCAGCGAGGACCCCAATGACCCCTTACAATGGTCGAAGTCCAAGAAAACAATGATCTTGATCATTGTATCGCTGTACTCGTTCCTCGGCAATAGTGCACTTGTGGGACCATCTGTCTACTTGGAGATCTACAGCAAGGAGTTCGGCATTTCTGTCACTGAAGCTTCGGGTCTTGTGTCCTACCCCAACCTAGTGTTTGGTTTCGGTATGTCTGATTCAAGACAACGCCCTGTTTGATTACTGCGACTGTTCTGACAGTTCATAGGTTCATTGTTGCTCGTTCCTGCTTACCTGAAATTTGGCCGACGCCCGATACTGCTCTTTTCTCTACTCATGGTGAGGCTGCTCCAGACCCATACATCGAACACTTCTCTGACTATTCTAGTTTGTATTTGGTCTACTCGGTGCTTCACAAGCTACCTCTTATGGAGGCCTCATGGCTGCTCGTATTATTCATGCCTTGGGCTCTGGCGTCTGCGAAGCACTTCCTGTCCAACTCGTCAATGATATCTTCTTCCTCCACGAGCGCGGCAAGAGACTGGGATACTACACTGTGTGTCTTTGCTGGGGATCAACTGGACCACTTTACGCTGGATACATGCTTGCGGCTGGATACTCTTGGAGGTAAGCAGTCATCGACCTACAAAATAGTTCCGTACCCACTGACACAATTACCAGACTTTACTTCTATGTCGAATTTGCCTTTGCCTGCGCTCTTCTGATTCTTGCATTCATATTCGTCGAAGAGTCATCCTATAAGCGCGTCGTCGTATCGACTCCGACACCAGACTCTGAGAAGGAGAAAGGACACATCGAACACGTCGAAGTCGTAACGCTGGCACCACCAAGGAAGTCGTGGCTGCAAACACTCAAACCATGGAGTGGGATTGATCATGAAGCTGAGTTCTTCATGACTATGCTGCGGTCCTTCAGTTATTTCCTCGTTCCGTCTGTGCTTTGGGTAGTGACCAGTTTCGGTAAGCCGCAAGCTCTAGCAAAGATCTACTTCTTAACGCCAGCCTTAAGCTAACATATATGCTTTAGGTATTTACATCGGCCTTGGTGCTCTCACCTTCAACTACACTTTCCCCATCAAGATTGTCGCGTCGCCGTAAGTTGAACATGGCTTACATGCAAACCAGTGTTGTTTAGATAACTGATTGTATCAATAGCTACAATTGGAATCCTAATAACAGCGGCCTCATCGCTCTAGGAAACATCATCGGCTACGCCCTCGCCGTCCCCTTCGCCTCTTCCTCCGACCGCATAGCAGCCTGGCTAACCAAACGCAACAACTCCATCCGCGAAGCCGAAATGCGTCTCTGGGTTCTCCTCCCCGTCTGCCTCATCGCCCCCGCCGGCCTGATCCTCTACGGCTTCACCGCCCAAAACAACCTCCACTGGATAGGTTACTTCGCCGGCGTGGCAATGACAGATTTCGTCTCCTACTTTTACTTTTCCTTTGTTTTGGCCTATGCAGTCGACAGCATGACCGCCAACACTGCAGAGATGCTGATTGCAATGAATCTAGGCAAACAGGCCATCTCCTTTGGAATGGGGATTTATCTGCTCGAGTGGATTTTGGAACATGGGTATGCCAAGATTATAGGAGGGGCTTTTTGTGCGGTTTTGGCGGTTAACAATCTTGCTGTTTTGGTGTTCTTGCCGTGGGGCAAGGGGATTAGAAGGGGGTTGTATAATAGTTGGTTGGGAAGATTGCATAAGAAGACTAGTAAGGGAGTGGAGGTTGCTTGATGAGGAGGCAGGGAAAGAGTATCAACTACTCTTGTGTTTATGAATTATGGAATCTGATTTGTTTTCTATTCTTTTGTACTCTTCTTCACCAACCACTCGCTCCCAACACAACACCTCGAAGCTCCCCTGTTAATCCCAGATATGGACCAGGGCCAGTGTTTGCGCTGTTTCGACCCAATGTACTAGAGCGGACTAACTAGCAACCGCGAGAGAGACCGAGAAAGCTAGAGAGATCACCGAAAGAAGAAAAGCAAATGCTTGCGCGTGGTAAACCCAGAAGATCGAGCCTGGAAAGGTCTGAACACATCAAGAGTAGCCATAAGAGAGGCTTGCTTCAGTAAGAGAAATCTGAGCTGCTCTGCCATAAGAATCGCTCGCAGTATCAACTAGGTACAGAAGGTGAACCTAGGCAATTTTTGAGGCCACTCAGCGAGTAGAAGACAGTCTGGCGGCTGGCTTGACAGGCAGCGGATGCTTTTCCTTCTCTTCTTCATCCATACGCAAACAAGACTTTGCAATTTCAATGTCAACCACGCGACCGAGCAGGGACGTGCGGTCCAAGTCCTCCACAGCACGCTTTGCTTGTTCGCGAGTGTTGAAGTCGGCAGAGCAAGATTTGGCCTCTGCGTCGCTTACGTACATGGTGATGGTGCCTACATTGTAACCAATGAAGAAGTCTGCCTGCGGTATACAGTTAGTGTGTTTCCGACATCCATTAGGTAGATTTGTGTACGTACCACGTTTCTTTTCTTGGTCCAAGGGACCATGTTGTGGATATAAAGCCGTCTACGCTCGACAATGGCGCGATCAAGACGCTCACCGCGGGTTGGAGTATGTTCGTTCGAGGTGGTTGATGGCGTCGAGTTCTTTCTGTCCTTGGTAGGACTAGCCGGAGAGGAAAGAGCGTTTCTCGACTGAGCTCTGACTGCTCTTTCCTGTTCAAGAAGTTCTGCGACTGTTGAAGGACCCCTGCGGATACTTTCTATGGCTGGCTTAGACTTGACAGATTCGGAAGAAGCAACGGCGGACTTTGAGAGTTTGGGAAGACCCGATGGTCGAAGTGATACGACAGTTTTGACGTGAGTAAAGCCAAATTGCTTGAACATTTGTCTCTTCGGCTTTGGCTCTTCTTCAGTCTCGGTCGCTTCAAAGCCATCGAGACGAGCGCGCTTGAGGTTGGGACGCGGGGAGAGATGTTGAGATTCAGTATCGGCATCTCTGAGACTGCATAAAACTGATTAGCATCCAGTTGTCATTCTCCCAGCCGACGAAGCTGTATCGTAGGTAGCTGTGAAAATGCACAGTATATTCGGGGAATAGAGTAGCATCCATTGAGAGTCGTGGTTCAAACACCTCTCTCTGGACACATCTCTAATCTCAAAACAAATGTGCCTTTCTATAGCATGACTCTCACTATGCGCCACCGCGAGATGTGACTCAGGGGCGGGATACCACCAAACATAGGGAAAGGGGACATTGATGTGTCTGCTTACCATGGATGTTCTCTCATCTCCTGAGCGCATGCCTCGATCATTCTGACCAAGACCTCCCTGCACACGACAAAAGGGGCTTGTGCGAATCTGCCGTAGCCGTTTGGACGGTCCTGAAGAATTTGGATTTCGAGATCAGGCTCCGCAAAGAGGTCGGGGTAGAGTTTTGCGACAGGAGGGACCACCAGATATCTGAATAGAACGCCCTGTCTACCAGCAGGCATCATCCAACCAAGGGGGTGTTCATCCTTGGAGCACAGGGTCTCGCCAGCGCTGTCAACAAGTTTGCCAGGTGTGATCCAGGGGCAGGGGGCGCGGAGGTAGCATCGAATGTGTTTCTTCATCTGGTATATCTCTTGGGGTGTTTGGTTCAACAAGATGGCAGCCTTCACATCACTGATGTCGTCTGTTTCAAAGAATTCGGTGATAGCGGCTAGTGAGGGCGCATTGTAGTCGAAGCGTTTGTGACGGACCTCGCCATCATCTCCTGAATCGGTCTCGAGGAGGGACATGGCTGCGCCTGATGAAACAACTTGCAAATGGAGTATCAGGAAGTTTGGCTGGAAACAAATTCGCTGGTGGGAATTGCTTGGCACGAGGTTTGATGCTAAACCTCGAAAAGCTTTTGGTATCTCAGCAGAGATGTATAGTTGTTGACGGCTTTGTGGTTGGTCAGGCGACAACAGAATTCTGTTATCATGACGAGTTTCTACAGCATCAAGTTGGCCTCCATGAAAGACTCAGCCAAGACATACCCATGGAAGAACGAAAAACTTCATATAGACATCCTGATGATTGGCATCCAAGGGGCGAAAGGTTTTAGATACACGATTTTGACAAACGGACTGAGGAATTCGGAGATAGGGTTCTTGCATGAGGTAGGGTGCGGAGATATGCAGACGATCGGTAGGAAAGAACTGGTCAACAGCGTGGCAAGCATCGTTGAATTGTGTCTACTATGAGGGGTTATATCAATTCTGCTGACCCTCTCGGGCGACTGAGGAGGTCTTTTGGTCGTGTTTTGCAAGAACAAAGAACACGGCTATGATGGAGAAGGTCAATAAACGCGGCAGAGGCAGAATCTCACCGCCTTCGTCCCACAACCCCGCTCTGTATCTTGTTCACGATATGCAAGACTTTCGGTCAACACCCGATCATTAATTTAGCTTGCGCGCTGGCGGTCAATTCTGAGAAGCAGAACCGTCATCCAAAATAGCCTCTCGAAGCCTAGGTCGATTTCAAGTGCGATTCGGTTGTTGGTCATGTACAGTAAGAGGTATGCCTTGCGATGTCGGGTTCCACTGTGGGCTCGAGCAAGCAGCGAGTAGCATTGCGAGGACACTCGGCCCTTCTGCCATCACAGCTGCTGATAAATCGATCCAAGAGGAAACCCTAGAATGGTGCGCGGAAAATCTCGACGATTTGCTTTGGTACAGATCTTTCCGCAAGCTGCTTGGCAAGGGGCAAATGCTCAGTACGGAGTTCGCTGGACGACTCTTCCTAAAGAAGGCTAGGCATGATGCTGTTGAGTTCGGATCGGACCACGACAACGACGTCTACGATCACAGCAGCGAGTTCAGCGACGATGACGATGATGATGACGATCATGATCACGGAAGCGAGTCTAAAGCAGAAGAGGAAGATGGAACAATAGCAAGTGCTTCTGTCCCCGAGGTTGATTGAAATGATCGCGATTGTCCTATTCACTCTATGTTCCGTTCTAGTTCAAGACTCCCTTCAACCAGCCAAGGAGTATTGGCTTCTTCTCCCAGGCCTCACGCCATCTACCCGTCCATCCCTCTGAAGCTGGCATGGCAAAGACTGCTGTCACAAAGTAGACATTCTTGCCTGCCTCAATATCCATGCCCAAGGATGGAAGCACGGTGCGAGCTTCGATCAAGTTGGAGTTCGCATCAACTTCGAGTACCTTGCCGAATCTTGGCGCTTGCAAGTCAACAATACCGACAGCTCCAGCTTCTGATACTGTCAAGGCGGACGCTTGACCAGTCTCGTTACCTTCATTCTCTGACGAGGAGGAGAGAGCACCCAGTGCACGACCAGTACTCTTGGCTGTGCCCTTGATAGCAAACGCACCTTCATAGCTTTGCAGACGCCTGCCCGACTGTATGTGGTGCACACGCAGATGCCAAGAAGGTGCTTCATCAGTAGGAGGAAGCAGCCAAGTACGGACCTTCACGTCCGACCAGGGCCTCATCTCCGAGTACAGATACGGCGAACCATCCTTGGTGTTCAGTTGAGCATTCTCGACATCACGACGCATCTTCCACATCTCGCCTTCGTCATCACTCAGAGCCAAAGCGGATTCTGGAACGTACTGCTCGATCGTGTAGCCACCTGTCGGTACGCTATAGCCAAATGAAGCGCTATAGGCGAAGTGGCCGTATTTAGCCTGGGTAGACTTGAGTGGGTAATGGCATTTTTGCCCTGATGATAGCAAGAAAGTGTGCCCGGCTTTGTGCACCATGATGTGCAGGGGATACTTCAGAGCCTTGATGTCTGGGAGCGCAGAAGGTTGAGACTTGAAGGGGTGCGGCTCTTCTTTCGATGCCCAGAACGGATGCTCTTTAGGCAATGCTAGAGCAGCAAAAGCCAGCATGCACCAATATGGCGAACCCGGAGAGTTGTAGTTCTCGGCCAGATAATAATTCGGGTACGTGTATCCAATGTTCAGCATACCGTTAGGTTGGAATATGTCTGGATGCTTAGACCACCAGCGCAAGTTGCGCAAAAGCATGCCCTTGACCACGCCCCATGACAGAGGAGCAGGCAGCTCAAGATCAGCAAAGGCCACAGCGGACCAGAAGCCTACGGTTGCAAAACGATATGTCAAACTTCTTCCGAACGGGATAGCATGACCTTCGGGATCCATATAATGCGCAAAGTCAAGGGCATACTTGCGAGCTCTGTCGCGGTATTCTTCGGCTCTTTTTGGATCAGAGTCGCCTGCAAGCTTGGCGTAGAGAAGCTGAAGGTATTGGATGGCGAAAGAACCCGAGTAGTAATCCATCTGGGTATAGCCTGCTGGGCCGTCATTTGACCATCCCTCGCCGCGGTGGAAAGTGTCTAGATGGTCCATATCGGCCTCAAGGCGCGATTGTGAGTACGGAGCTCCATTGGCTTTCAAGCCAAGGTTAGCGAACACTCTGAACCACAACCTGGTGTCGTCAGTCTCGAGTCTATATTTCTCTCATGTTGTACTTACCAATTTGTGTTTGGCATCTCCTTGTCATTCATGCTCCCTAGCCAATTGGTAACATTCTGCTTCTGTTTGTCGGTCAAGGGATCCCAGAAATCCTTGCTGGCAATGGCAAGAGTGTATCCAATGGGACATGATTCGACCATACGTTGGTCCAGATCCTCCATGTTACCCCAAAACTCTGGACTCTCAGGATCAGTACCAGCGATCATACCCTTAACCCATAGCTCTGATTTGCTATATGATCCTCCGGCTAGAAGTGGTGCAAGACCCCATAGTGGACGGGCAAAGCCTTCGATCTGAGCAGCTGTCTCATCGACTGTATCAAAAAGTCAGCTTTCCTGTACGGTACAAGTTGTTCCAAATGATACAGAAGACGGAGAATCATTCTTCAGTCTTGGACAGTCGCATTGCCATTTCGACTGAGTTTTATATACAGACAAGCTTGCTACCAGCTTGGCCATGTACACTTCTTACACCTTGGTAGGACTGTCTTGCTTCTTTGCGTAACCACCGGAAAAATTATATGACACTCACATCTCGTTCCAGAACCTCCCACTCTGACCAGGGCCTTCTCTGGACTGAATCCTGCTTCCAGGGGATCTAACAAGGAAGCGCAGGCTGCGGCGAAGTCATCGCGCGTAAGCAATGGGTTTTGCGACAGCGGATGTAGCGAGAAAGGACGATTCTTGCTTGCGGCTTGAGCTGTAGACATCTTGATAAGAGAAACACTTGGTTTACATGGAAAGATGTTAAGAGTATGTTGTTCTTATTGTCAAGGTGGTAATTTCTCCGCCCCGCTTGCTCTTTGCCCGGATAGCCCGATACAGAACTCTGATCAGGAAGCAACAGGTGACGATCTGTTGTGTTGCAAGTTTAGCCTGAATTGCCGCAGGCTTCACCCGGTCGGCTTCCCCAAGCATCACCCCACTCACTTACACGGACCACAGCCGCCCCCACGCTGCACTAATGTACCCCAGACTCTTCTACACTCTCCTTCTCTTCGACTTGTATGCGATGGTACAAAACTTCTTTCTTGGAGTTGTGACTACCCAGAATCGCCCAGACGGGCCAAGTCTCGTCGACAATGTCCACGAATGAGTGCAATGCGGCGTTGTGCTCGCAATCAATGAACTACTGGCGACAGATATATCAGACCATGACCATTGCTTGAATATCAGGCTTTTGTTCGATTCTACCGTTCGCTTTTTGAATCAAATCTATATCATTCAGCAACAATCTTTGAGATGGGTCTGCTTTCGAGGTGAGACCAACAATATCAGGCGTGCTTCGGAGGCATGTTATTCGGCTTCGACTCTGGAATCATCGGTGGTGTCCTTACTCTCCCGGCGTTCAAGACGTGAATATACAGTTGTATCATCCACAGACATCTACGTTGACATCGGAGGTAGCAAATATGGTCTTGATGACCTTCCGACTATTTAGAGAGCCGACCTCCAAGCGAACATCGTCTCCACCTTACAATGCGGCTGTTTGCAGGTGCTCTCATTGCCTCATACATTGCTGACCGCCTAGGCAGACGCATAGCTCTTCTCATTGCTGATGTAGTTGTCACAATTGGCTGCGCCTTTCAAGCAGCCGCTGACGGTCACATTGCTCTGATGTACGTTGACCGTCTGATCGCTGGATTTGGTGTTGGCAAAGCATCAATGGTCACCCCGCTCTACATCTCCGAGAACGCACCTCGAGCTATTCGTGGTGGTCTGACTGGTATCTATCAGCTCTTCATCGCTACAGGCACCATGCTAGCCTTTTGGGTAAGCCTTTTCTCCGCGGTCTGAAAGTCGAAGTACTGACAACTTCCTCTGATCAATTATGGCGCCAATAGACATTTGACTGGAGCGACAACCTACATAGTGCCTCTCACCATGCAAGCACTCCCAGCAGTCTTGCTGTTTGGCTCGATGTTCTACTGCAAAGAGTCACCTAGATGCCTAGCACACAAAGACCGCTGGGATGAAGCCTCCACAGTCCTGTCAAACGAGAGGGCACTCTCTTCTGCACATCCTTATGTACAAATGGAGCTCCGCGAAATGCAGGAGCAACTTGATCACGAAAGAGCCTTGATTGGTGGTGCTTCTTCCATGGACTGAATGAAAGAGATGTGGACTATCCCTGGAAACAGAAAAAGAGCTATCATCACCATCTGGCTCATGATTACCCAACAGATGACTGGCACAGACGCGATCAACTACTAGTAAGTACATACCACAATTGTCTGTACTATGATCACCGTTCACATGTGTGCATCATCAGACGGCTTTGATGTGGACATTAGCTAATCTATATCCTCACTCACAGCTCTCCACAGATCTTCCAGACCTTGGGCTTGTCCAGCACAGATGCTGGCTTGTTCGCCACCGGTATCTATGGCGTAGTAAGTAGTACCATTCCGTACATGATAGCAGAAGAGAACCTGACTGTTGTATTCAGGTCAAAATGACCTTGTGAGCATGTTTCCTACTCTTCGCCGCCGATTCGCTTGGTCGTCGTAGATCTCTGCTGTGGACATCAATTGCGATGGGCTGGGCCATGCTCTACGTTGGCCTCTATGTCCGCATCAAGCCTCCGGTCAAAGGTGCCGGCATTCCTGGGGCTGGATACATGGCACTGGTCTGCATCTACCTTTTTGCTGGCTTCTTTCAATGCGGATACTTGCATATGGCTAATGAGACATGTGGCTCATGCTTGTAGAGCTGCTGTTTGCTCAGTAGCTATAGCTCTTCTTTGTTGTAGCAGATAGATATAGTCTTTGCTTCTTCCATGGCTAGAAGAATCAAGCACTCCGTTTACCACATTCTAGTCGGGTGGGATATCTCTGATCGAACTGCACTCACAGTGATATGCAAGTCAACATTACAAGCTGCCAAGGTGCGCACATGCTTTTCAGAGGAGAAGTTTGACCATGAAAATGCCATTGTTTCAGCGGGCCATGTATATAAATTCCTTCTGTTGACATCAGTCACCATCTAAATAACATCAACTTTTGAACCTCTCTCCATCATGCAATCACGTGCACAACTCCGCGGCCTCCATCTCCACCTCCTCTTTTCTTCATGCACTCCGCACCTAGCAAACACGTCATGCATCGACCAGAAAGATCGTCCTTCGACAAAATGCATGCTGCCATTTTAGCCGACATAAACTCTCGTATACAGCAAGGCGGGGTCATCTCGGAGAGATTATGGGGTTGCACGCGGTAGGATAGCTGATCAACCACCTCGCTAGTGTGAACTTGGTAGGCAAGATGAGGTATAAATTGGTTCTGCCATTCCGTCTTCTTTCTGCTCGAGCATCCGGTTTCTCGTATACTAATTTCTATGCTCATCATGTCTCACTCAGTGTCACTTGCTTTAGCTGCGCTCCCGGCAGTCCTGGGCCTTCAGCTACCTGGCGGTGTCGGAAAACTGCCAGCATTAGGATGGAATTCATGGGTAAGCTTGCCACAGAGAGTGTCTTTTTGACTGTGTATTGACATACCCACCAGAATGCTTATGGCTGCGACATTGACGAGGCCCGCATCCTGCAAGCAGCCAATGCCATGAGAGACTTGGGTTTCCAAGCCGCCGGCTACGAGTATGTCAACTCGGACGACTGCTGGTCTCAGATGTCGGGAAGAGATGCTGTGACGCACCAGCTGTTGCCCAACTTCACGAAGTTTCCTGAGGGTATCCAAGGAACCGCGAATAAGGTGCATGACTTGGGTTTTAAGTTCGGCATCTATTCGAGCGCAGGCACCATGACATGCGGCCACTACCCAGGCTCAATCGGCTATGAGGCCATTGACGCAGAGACATTCGCTTCTTGGGGTGTCGATTACCTCAAGTATGACAACTGTTTTCCGCCGGAAGAGTGGTATGACGACTGCTTGTCATGCGAGCCAGACCCAAGCTTCTCTCCCACAGGAATCGTCAATGGTACTTGCTCGAACAGCACTCCACCTGTGCTACACTACTCGTATACACGCCCGATCCCTATTTGCGCAGATGGATGGCCCGTTGACGGTATCAACTATACCGCCAAGTACACTGCGCTGAGGTTCCGCATCATGGGTAATGCCTTGTTGGCGCAGAACAGAACCATCTTGTACAGTCTTTGCGAGTGGGGTGTTGATCTGCCATGGACTTGGGGAAACGGTACGGGTCAGTCATGGCGTATGTCAAACGATATCAATCGTAAGTGATCTACTCATACTTGTCCTTCTAGGCTGTTTACAAGACTGACCTCGGACCTAGCTTCATGGAGCCGTATCCTACAGATCTTGAACCAGAACTCGTTCCTGTCCGATCACGGCAATTTTTACGGTCATAACGATGCAGATATGCTTGAGGTCGGGAACGGCAATCTCACAGATGCAGAAGTCCGCTCGCACTTCTCACTCTGGGCCATGATGAAGTCGCCCTTACTCATCGGTACCGATGTGACAAAGCTCAGCAGCCACAACATCGGCGTCTTGCAAAACAAGGCATTACTCGCTTTCAACCAAGACCCAGTCTATGGCAAGCCAGCTGCACCGTACAAGTGGGGTATCAACCCAGATTGGACTTATAATGCTTCGTTCCCAGCTCAATATTGGTCTGGAGCATCATCGAATGGCACGATGGTGGCTCTGTTTAACCCTCTGAATAACACGGTGTCGATGACGGCCGATTACAGCGAGATTCCGGAGCTTGATGCTGGAGGCTGCTACCAGGTATTGGATGTCTGGAACAGTACAGATCTTGGATGTAGGAAGAACAGCGTTACTGTGAATGTTGCTCCGCATGATACGGCTGTGCTGCTTTTCGAGCACTCGTGTGGAGGTAAGGAAACAGGGGCAAAAGGGACAGGCAGCGATGAGTGGAGATCGTTGCCGTGGACGACAAAAGCTTAAGGCAGTCAATTTCACGGAAGACATCTCATCATTACGCACGCACGCTTGGATGTGTTTGTAGCGATGCTATAAACCTTTCTTGAATCGAAACTTGGCTGTGGTCTGCCTTGAATGCTCTCTTGTGTGTTTTCGTAGAGTTGCGCCGAATCGTTGATACAGTTGAAGAGATCGTATCTCGAACCGTAGCTTGAAAGCTGCTTTCTGTCGTACCAAATCGTCTCATCTCTTCGGTGCCGACACTCTTGTTAGATCTCTTAGCTGTCGACCCGAGAACCTCCTTTGACGCTTGCTCTTACGCCCACCCTCGGTCTCCTTCTCTTCCAATACCAAAGCAACGCTATTCCTTGCTCTTTCGGACAGGAACAACTGCCTTGGTATGAAATTGCTTCCTGAGCCCTTTTTCCCGCGCACCTTGATGAAGTCAGACTCCTTTCCATCACCACTTTCCTCCATTTTTACATCCTTCATCGCACGACTGCAGACCAGATTGGACGGTCCCTTCCCATGAACATGCCACCATCATCTCCCACACCTCCTTTTCTCAACACTTCATCCTTGCTTCGCGCCCTTCGCCTTAGCCTTCTCCGCCCTCGCACCCCACATACCCACAATCACCATAATGGCACCGACATTGGTGATCCACAACCAAGCTTTGAGCGCAAATTCAAGCTCGTAAGAAGAAATCCATTTGTCGAAAGCAAGTAAGAGGAGAACAAGAAATATCGGGAGGCCAAAGTCGTTGCTGGCGAGTTTTTGGCGCAGGGTGGGGGAGGTGGAAGGTTGAGAGGGTGTGGACATTGTTGTTCTTCTTCTTTCTTTGTTGGTGCGATAGAAGATTTTGTGGGTTGATCTTGATGGAGTTGGGAGTGATTGGTGATGGTGGGTGGAAGTGGTATAGAGTGGACGTCGGCGAGGTTGTTTAGGAGCGTTTTTGATGGTTCGATATTTGGGTCTTGGAGAAGGTTGACGCTAGGACGAGAAAGGAAGGAGCTATATAGATATCTATGGTGGAAGGAATTACAACAAAAGTACAACTAAAGGTCATGGCTTGACACTGAACTAATTCTTCCCAATTGGCTCCATCGCATCAGCTGGTGCAGTTTCAGCTTGTCCCGCCAATCCATACACTACGCAGACGAGGATTGTCCACCCAGCATTGACACAAAATAACCAAATCCAATGTCCGATATTCCATTTCGCCGTCCAAGTTAAGATCCAAGCATCGAACGATAGAAGCAAGCAAGAGAGTATAGCAGCCGCAACCACTCGATTTGTCGTTGGTGTCAAGTCGACTTCTGGTTCTCCGTCGGTACTCTCTTCGCCAAAGTCCCAAGACATGTATATTCCATAAACTGTGAGAGCGAGACCCAAGCTGGTGCTGCAGAGCCACAGATAGTCGATGTTGTTCCAATCATCGACGTAAGAAGGAAACCAGACGTCAAAGGAGATGAGCAGACAGCTGAGAATTGCTGCAGTTATTGGTCGTTTCGGTGTGGGCGTTGCGTCGAGGTCTCGTGGCTCGATTTCCTCTACAAAGTCGGGCTTGGACATTTCGACGAATTGTCTTGGGGATATGCGGTTGGGATTGCTGTGGAGATCGTTGTTCGAAACTGCAAGCTCAACTGAATGATGGTAAAGTAAAGCTCAGAGGCGAAAAACGGAGGATGAATTCTTACGACGGAACTACGTACGAAATGCCAAGGTCAGAAGGAAGAGAAACATGCTCCGCGGAAGGAACAATCACGCACGATATTCCCACAGAGGAAGAGGAGCTGCTAAAGTATGTGAGCGACCACATACACCACTGAAGCAATAGGGTGCAAAGCAGTATTGGGTAATAACAAGAAAAATCAGGATGACATTTGATATCTCTGCAAGACCAAACCAAAGAAGACGCCGGATGTGATGCAAATCAACTTTTCAGACTCCCTCTACTCGCTGTCCTCCTCATCACTGACACCGTCAACTTCCATCTCTTCATCCTCGGACTCATCTTCATCTCCACTGGCCTCATCCTCATCATCGAAGTCCTCACCATCATTGGCCATTCTCTCAGCCTTCTCCTCTTCTCTCTTCTTCTCGTCCTCCTTTCTTGCCTCCTCCATCAACTTTTGCTTCTCCTCCCTGATCTTTCTTTGACCAACAACGAATGCACCCAGCGGTGTCTTTTGCCATTCAGTCTCTTTCAGGAAGTTTTCCACCTCACTACGGTTGTTGGGTGCAAAGTCAACCTTGGCTCTCTTCTCCTCGACAAAGCGGATATTAGCATCGACCTTCTGAACCAGCAGGATCATTTGCGATGTGAGCTTTGCGTTGTTGTTTGGTGTCTTTGAGTTCTTTCCTGTCTCCTTCAACCAGCGTTTCAATAGAACGACAAGAGGTAGTGCGAGTTCAGGGAAAGCGACTGATTTAGCCCAGAGGACAAAGAACTCTGCAAGAAGCTCAATGACTTGCTCGCCAACACCGTCTTGATAAACACGTGTGCGAAGGTAAGTCTTTGGTGCTCTGAAAGCCACTGCGAAGTCGAGAGGCTTGAGTGTTGAGGCCTTCGGGGGCTTGCGCATCTCGGCGGAGTTCAAAACTTCGTAGAGAGCGGATCCAAGGGGAATGTAGGTTCCCGTAGAGAGGGAAATACGGAGAAGACTGCGAATGAGGTGGAAGCGGAGGGGGAAGTATGTGCTTGTAGGGATGAGGCGCATGGCACCAAGAGTGACTTGTACAATGGGGTAGATGAGGGGACGCAGAGGAGAAGCAGCGCCCTTCTCAGCTTCAGCAAGTGACTGGCAGTGTGATGCTACTACACGCGACCAGAAATCGAGAGAGTGAACGTATTGCCAGTTGTAGACAGTCTTGTATGAGTCTTTTGACTTGTTGGTGATGCTACCGCGAAGATGGATAGCCAATTGACGGATGAAGGTGAAACCAGTTGTGTACCCAATGGTCGAATCAATACCCCAGAGCTCAGCAGCCGAGTTCTTCATAAGGTTGATGCCTTGGACGGTGTGAACGGTGGTGTTGCGGCTGCCCTTGATCAGACCCTGGTATGAGGTCTTGAGAACAGCTTCTCTGATACCAGCATCACCGATGACGACCAATCTTCTAAGAACAAGGAAAGCTGCGATACGGGTGGCCTCTGTACTCGAAGACTCGGACCAGACTCCAGTGACGGCCTTTGTCAGATCACGGATGATCTTCTTGAATGACAGAACGTAGGGAAGGAGAGGAAGGACGTTGGTGAGGGTCATGCGAATGGTGTTGGGGTCGGACAGATGGGCGAGCAAATGCAGGACCGAAGTAAGATGCGACTTGAGCAGCGGGCTGAGGTTGCGGAATTTCTTGGAGTCGGTCGAGAAGGTCACTTTGCCGCCAGCCTTCTCTTTGACGGGCAGATGGTGTGCGAGTACCTCAGGCAAGTGCTTGAGCGCAACGACCAACAACTCGTGGTAGGCTTGAGGATCTGAGATGGAGTACTTGAAGACCTTGTCCTCTTCGTCTGAAACGTGAGCGGCAGCACGGAAGGCGAGAACGACCTCCTTGGTAGCGCGTAGAGAGTGTTGTGTTGTCATGGCCTTCTGCCACTTTGCGATCATTTGTTTGGTCACCTCGTTGCCTTCTCCCTTTTGCTTCTTTGACGGTCTCTCGTCCTCGTCGTCACCGCTCAGCTCGTCAATCTCGCCCAGGTCTGCATCCTCAAAGTTCAAAGCCTCGGGCTCGTTCTCTTGCATGTACTTGTGGAACTCGGGGTCTTTTGCGGCAAGGGCATCGAGTTGTGCTTGGAAGGCTTCCGGGTCGTCGACTTCGGAGTCGGAGTCCGATGCATCGTCGTCGGCGGCGGGTGTTGGCTGAGATTCCTTGTCGTCGGCCTTTGCGGCGCGTTTCCTCTTGAGAGACTTGTCGCTCTTTGCTGGTAGCTCGGGCACATCGAAGCCTCCCTGGAAGAAATCGTCGACGTTCATGCTTTCGAAGTCCTGCTTTCCACCCTTGGCGGGTGCCTTGGTGTCTTCTGGTGGTGGTGTGGAAACTTCATTGTCCTGGGCTCTCTTTGCCTTTCTCTTTGCGTTGATTTGATGGCGCTGCTTGATTTTGGCAAAATCCTTGCGGCGCTTAATTGTGTCCTTGAGATGGTTCTTTTCAAACTTCTTGGTGGCTTTTGATTGCGCCATGATATGCGGTGATTTCTGGTGTCGGAAAAAAAAGTTTGGATAGGGCAAAGGAAAATCAGATTGAGACTGATTCTGCGGAGAAGCCGAGTTGAGCACAGGCCACCGGTCAATCACATGCGGACCGTCCATCGCTCTTTCCCACATCGTCTGCCCTACCGACGACATAACTAACACTTTCTTCCGACATACAAATCGCCACTATGTACGCCGGACGGCAATTGGCATATGCGCCGACCCCGTATAGTTATACTCCAAATTCGACTCTCTCAGCCACCATCAACGTTGACGAGGAGCTCAAACTTGCCAACAACACTGCCGAACGCGACCTCTACGAGTCGCTGGCCGAGATCTACAGCATCATTGTTACTCTAGAGGCATTGGAAAGGGCTTTTCTTAAGGACTCCATCTCCGAGACAGATTACACCGATACATGCAGCCGTTTGCTGAAGCAGTACAAGTCAAACTTGGCTGACGATTCGGTCGCCAGAGCCTTTGCGAGCCTCGACTCCTTCAAGCTGGAATGGAACCTCGAGGTACCTCGTGCCACTGATCGTCTGAAGATTGGTCTGCCCGCTACCGTAGAGGCTCCATCACGTGCACCTGGTGCTCCTTCGAGTGGTGGAGCTGGTGCTGCTGCCACTCATATCGTGTCAGCTTCGGAGAACTTCATCACTCTGTTTGATGCCATCAAGATGAACATGCTCTCCAAGGATACCCTTCACCCTATCCTCGTCGAGGTCATTCAAGCAGTCAACAAGGTCACTGACCAGGATTTTGAAAACAAGGCCAAAATAGTACAGTGGCTTATCAAACTCAACAGCATGCGCGCTGCTCAAGAACTTACAGACGAAGAAGCTCGCGATTTTCAATTCGACATGAACTTGGCATATGATGGTTT
This sequence comes from Aureobasidium sp. EXF-12298, assembly GCA_024195555.1. NCBI lineage: Eukaryota > Fungi > Ascomycota > Dothideomycetes > Dothideales > Saccotheciaceae > Aureobasidium > Aureobasidium sp. EXF-12298. The sequence goes on from SWBJ01000117.1 coordinate 57,120, forward strand.
CAAAGCAACTCTCGAGTAATGATACTGTATGGCTATTCTTCGGCTGATCTGTGCGTCTCCGCGCCTTCTCCAGAATTGTTTAGAGCGTCATTCTCACGACCACTCAAAATGTCTGATATCACCAACAATCATGCGTCACAGCAGCCAGACGAGGACGACGACATCCTCGACGGTGAGACACACTCCAGAAGTTAACAATTGACCTATTCTAATATTCCTCTAGTGCTGGACCTTCCACAAATCTACACCAAGCCTTCATCGCAGCAACTACTAGATACACTATCACTACTCAGCTTGAAGCCTCAATCATGGGACAAGACTACAACTCGATCCAAACCTAAAGTACGCTCCAATGGCGTTCCTCAATACCTCACACGAATCGTCTCGAGCCCGTTAGACTGGATTGAAGATGACGTAGAGAAAGAGAAGATTTGGGATTCTGCTTCATTACGCTTGAGCGAGCGTTCTGGCCGTACCGGCATGGGTGCTATCAGTCGCTCATTCTCCATACCCCTGGCTGCTGAGCCTATCAATAGCTCAAGTACCATGAGGCCAGTCATCACCAGCTCGCACGATCAGGACATAGCCATCAAAGTCAGTATTCACGAACCTGCGCTTACTGAAGATAATCTTGGTCTCAAGACATGGGCCTCGTCATTTGTCTTTGCACGCAATTGGCATACCTTGCGCGATCGCATTCCTCTGAGCTTTGACAAGGATGAAAATGCAACCATCCTGGAACTGGGCGCTGGCACAGGTCTTGTTGGCATTGCCGCAGCAGCTGTGCTAGGAGCAAAGGTGCTCTTGACCGACCTGCCCGAGATCGTACCGAATCTTGAACGAAACATCACCTCGAATGAAGACATCATCAACTCTAGGAACGGATCCGCCCGTGCTGCTATGCTTGATTGGACAGTGCCGGAGAAGATCATATATCCCGAAAAGACACATGAGTCAAGGCAACATCTCGCCGCCGAGGAAGAAAGCTCAACATATCCTCTCATTGTTGCCGCCGACCCGATTTACTCCAAGGAACACCCCGGGTGGTTAGTTCAAACAATCAATTGCCACCTTAGTCATGTCCCCGATGCTCGTGTATTGATCCAGATACCTATCCGTGAGGCTTACGCGGAAGAGCGCGCTGATCTCAAAGATCGCATGGTTGGTATTGGTCTGGAACTATGTCACGAGCAGACAGAAACTGGGTACGATGACTGGAGTGATGGACAAGGTGAAGAGCTGAGTGAAGTTGAGTGCTGGTTGGGTATGTGGAAATGGAAGGACGTATAGTAACATGCTCCGATTTCGGACGAGTCAATGACTGGTAATCACACTTGATAGCGAAACAGTATCGGGTTGAACTTCTGCGAAGAGAAAGACCAGATACAACCTATCGGCGCGGCGCGGCGCGGCGCGGGGTGCTGAAGAGGCAATCGCATCGAGTAAACACCCCACAACCTGTCAAAGAACGCGCTATCAAACGCTTCTTTCTCTGCCAAGACGAGAATGCAGCGATAGGATTACACGAAACGATCGAGCAAGATTCGACTGGGCGAACGGCTGTTTTGTGGATGAGTGGATGATAGAGGACGCGCGAACGACGCTGATAAGGAAAGAATGTTGGGCGTTTGTCAGAGCCAATCAGCGGCAAGCATGCCAATCCCAGACCCCAGATTGCTTCCTTATCAACGACCTCCAACAACGCTGTCCATGTCGATCACTTTCTCCCTCCATCCTTCGTGCGCTGAGAATTGCTACACGCTCGCGATTAATTCTTCTTCCACCCTAAAGTACAAGGATATTGCAAGCTGTTAGAATATACAGTTGCGTCCCAGATACAAGTCTAGTCATGGAGATAGCCTTGATGGGGTTATCTCTGTGGAAACCACATTCTCCACGGAAGCATTGTGCATCTTTGCAACATACTCCAACAGCATTTAGCAGACCGGAATTGCCTACCCCAACCGTGCTTCCGAGTTTTGCCATGTGAGATAGAGACCCTGCACTGCGGATCCACTTAAAAAAAGATGGCTGGCAGCACCATTTTGCCGCGGAGGCTTATTATCTCTGAGGTAGCTCTGAATATCTTCTTTGAGATATAGCAGGGTAACGGCTGCTTTTGTCGCTCTTGCTATAAGACTCTCTTGATCCTCTTGATCCTCTGGTTGTTCTTCCCATACCATTTTTTCTTGTCGTTACACCGGGGAATATATATCCACCATGCCCGCTGGACTCACGATCCTCTCTCAAGGCGTGGGCTATGGAGTCGTACTGGGGGTCGGCGCTTTCTTTGCCCTTGGTATGATGTTCATTACTTGGTCACTCAGAAGATACAACAACGAACTGCAGACCAGTGAGGTCTTCTCTACAGCTGGTAGAAGTGTCAAGTCTGGTCTCGTGGCTGCTGCTGTGGTAAGTAACAAAAGAACACAGATAGCTTACACCTCCCCGTGTGTTGAAGGATGTCACGTATACCTATAACAATGCACAATAGTACTAGGAGTACAGACAGTGTCCACTGAGAAGCGATATCTTATCAGCTCTCCTTGGATACGTCTCGTTTCCGAATACAATTCTGCCTTTTCATAGCTGCACATGTTACAGACTTCAATATAGGGAGGCATGGTCCCAACAGCCACCAGGTGGCTGCTCTATATTATTTGCACTCAAGAAACATGCTGATCGTGCCCTCAAATCTAGATATCCTCGTGGACTTGGGCCGCAACACTCCTACAGTCTTCTGCTGTGGCCTACGATTATGGCGTTTCTGGACCTTTCTGGTATGCTTCGGGAGCGACGGTCCAAGTCATCCTGTTTGCAACCCTAGCCATCGAACTCAAGCGTCGAGCTCCCAATGCTCATACCTTCCTGGAAGCCATCCGTGCCCGCTATGGTGGAATTACTCATGGCGTGTTCATCGTGTTTGGTTTTATGACCAACATCCTGGTTACAGCTATGCTGTTGACAGGCGGTAGTGCTGTTATTGAGGATCTTACTGGCATGAACCCTGTGGCTGCCTGTTTCCTGCTTCCGGTTGGTGTCGTGGCCTACACAGCGTTCGGTGGTATCAAGGCTACCTTCATCACGGACTGGGTGCACACGGTAGTGATCTTGGTCATCATCTTCTTGTTTGCCTTCACGGCGTACTCAACCAACGAGATTCTTGGAAGCCCAGGCGCTGTGTACGATGCGCTTGTGGCGGCTTCCGCTCGCCATCCCGTTGCGGGCAACGCGCAAGGAAGTTACCTTACCATGCAATCTCGTGAGGGAGGAATCTTCTTCGTCATCAACCTGGTCGGCAACTTCGGCACTGTCTACCTTGACAATGGATACTGGAACAAGGCTATTGCTGCTTCGCCTGTACATGCTCTTCCTGGATATGTCATGGGCGGCTTGACGTGGTTTGCTATTCCCTGGCTTTGTGCTACTACCATGGGTCTTGCAGCCCTAGCTCTCGAAAACAACCCTGTTTTCCCTACCTACCCTCTCCGCATGTCACCCGAAGATGTTACTGCCGGTCTGGTACTGCCCAACGCTGCAGTCGCTCTTTTGGGCAAGGGAGGTGCTGCTGCTACTTTGGTGCTTATCTTCATGGCTGTCACATCTGCTATGTCCGCTGAATTGATCGCCGTGTCGAGTATTTGGACCTACGATATTTACAACACTTATATCAACCCCAAGGCGCATGGCAAGAACCTCATTTACATGTCTCACGTCAGCTGCGCCGTATTCGCGTTGATCATGGCCGCTTTCTCGACAGGTCTATACTACGCAGGAATTGGTATGGGATATATCTACTTGATGATGGGCTGCATCATCGGTGGTGGCGTACTACCCGCCGCTTTGACTTTGCTTTGGTCAGGTCAGAGCTGGGCTGCAGCAACCTTTTCTCCTATCATCGCCCTTGCATGCGCCCTTATCGGTTGGCTGGTACAAGCAAAGACTCAATACGGCAATCTCTCCGTTGCTTCTACAGGCTCAAACTACCCCATGCTCGTTGGCAACGTAGTCGCTCTGCTTACACCTGTGGTCACAATTCCCATCCTCTCGCTCGTCTTCCGCACCGAAAAGTATGACTGGCAGTCCATGAAACAGATCAGAAGACCAGATGACTCTGATCTCACTGCCGCCGCTCACATGGATCCCGAATTACTACCTGGCGGAGCCCACGGCGAAACAGCAGAAGCGCTTGCAGCAGAAGAAGCAGAGCAAAAACATCTTCTCCGCGCTTCCAAGATTGCTCGCACACTGACCGTATGCCTGGCATTGTGCTTCCTGATCTTGTGGCCTATGCCAATGTATGGCAGTGGTTATATATTCTCCAAGAAGTTCTTCACTGGATGGGTTGTGGTTGCTATCATCTGGTTGTTTGTTACAGCTGGTTGTGTGGGTATCTACCCTGTGTTTGAGGGACGCAAGACTATCATTAGAACTTTCAAGAGTATGTACTTGGATGCCACGGGCAAGAAGCATCCGGTCACTCACGGCAGAGCTACTATTGCTGAGACTGCGGTGGCGGAGGAGAAGATGGAAGGAAAAGAGAAGGAAAGAGATGCTGAGGCTGCTATAAGGGACTCTGACTAGGTTGTGTTTGCCGTCAACAGCAGTAGAGATTAGAGTAGAGACTAGAAGGCATGATGAGGCTGATGATATTTACGATCAATTACAATGTACACACGATGTTGATGGAAAGGTTTAACTGTCATAATATCAAGTTCCGATTCTGGTTTCTGTTATTATACCGATTGGAGGACCTCCTTCCATTGAGTCGCCTAACTCAACCATAGTTTTGTCATAAACTCTACTCATTTGCATGTGCCAATCATCGTCGTCTTCAACATCATCGACGTTGATGTCTTCAGGTTCGTCATTATCCAGGATCAAATCACCATCAGCATCGGCGTCTTCTGACAAAGGTTCACGGTCGTCTTGGTCCTCATCAAACTCTCCCTTGTTCACGACTTCGACGACGCATAGTCTTGTTCTTTCGACCAAACTCTTTATACGGACCTTTTCGGTGCCGCTGACACCACGACCTGTGTTGAAGCCAGGAAGCGTTTCGTCGGTGGCAACATCTCTGCCTACAATCAACGAAGCAAAGGCATGGTCTAGCTTGCCTAGCAGTCTGAAAAGCGGGCGCGGAGCGAGTGGGAAGGCCGGGATCATTGTATTCACGAAAAGGGCGAGGTTGATAAGGTAGGGGACCTGCAGAGCTGGAGTGCCGGTGATCCAGATGACGGCAACAAGCTCGTCAACATCTTTTGCTGCCTCGCCAAAGCTCGAGTAACCCTGTACATCGTTCCACTCGTCTGATTGTTGCAATCTCTTTTCTGTGGCAGGGTCGTTGAGTTGTTCAATCAGTCTGCCCTCTTCGTCCATCTCTCGCACACCGCCGCGCCCCAGGGAGGGGTCTCTTTTCGCAAAGCGCCTTTGGATGTGAAGCAGTTGCTGGTCGACATAGCGAATCAATTTGGACTCCTTGGTGCCACCAGGCTTGAGGGGTGTTCTCCGTGGTTGCGGCAGCGAGTTTGGGGTGTTCGAGGACGCGACTGAGGATGGCGGTGGTGACAGAGGCACAAAGCCTCCAGCAAGATCCATGATTTATTGCGTCTGGCAGCAGCGGCAGCACGCGATCTTGGATTATGCAATTGCTATTGCGGCAAGTACGGACGTAAAAGATCGTAACAGGAAGGTCGCGTCAAAAGGTTACTGTAGCTGTCAACTGTCAACTCGAGCCGTGCGCAAGTCGCCGGACTCGCTCGAAGCCGCGGCACTTTGAGTCCTTGTTTCGACTGTTGCCGCCAATCATGTCCAGTCTGTCACGACGGACAAGCTCGCGTGCATCCACTCTTGACCGACAACAAGCATATTCATCTCGTACTCTAAACCATCCTTATCGCCGCAAAGGCCCTCACCTTCCAAAGCCATTCTAGCTCGCTATGGATCTTCATCTATTTCCCCTCCGCCTCTCCCACCGTTCTGTGTCCCTTGCAGCTGCTCGCCGTCTCAACAGGACGATCATTTCGCCATGAGGAAGTCTGTCATGCTACCTTGTTTGCATATAAGTAGAGTCTTGCATCCGTAGAAATCCGTGTTTTGTCTCAGATCAGTCTCTCTCTGCCCAGCTTTCAATTCTCCAACATGAGTGCTGCAAAACTGTTCCTGGTCGCTGGCTTGCTTGCCAGTGCCTCATATGCCTCGCCCATCCAAGCAAGAACTCCTTATGCGGTCAAAGATTCGCACTTTGTGCCCTCCAAGTGGAGACAGGTTGCTGCTGCTCCTTCGACTCACAACATTGATCTTCGCATTGCCATCCAGCAAAGCCACTTCAATGAGCTCGAGAGACACCTTTACGAGGGTAAGTCCAACCTCCTCTGCGAGCTGGAGTACCGATTGCATATGGCTATAGCAATACACAAGAGTTTTGGAGATCAGGGCAGTAGCAAGAGAGCTGAAATCATTAAACTCTCTTTGGCTACATCTCTGGTTCAAGAACCATTGTGCATTTCCAGAGCTATATGCATATCACACTTTTGCTCGCGTGGAGGCTGCAAGACCGCTTTATCAAGTATTCTCACGTCTGACCAAAAATCCTAGTTTCCGACCCCGACCACTCACGCTACGGCCAACACTTGAGCGAGTATGAAGTAAAGAAACTTGTACAGCCTGCCGAAGATTCATTGGCCCTGGTCCATGAGTGGCTGGCCGACAATGGCATAGAGACGAGCCATCTCTCTTACAGTGCAGCCAAGGACTGGATCAAGGTGTCTCTGCCTGTACACCGCATTGAGAGTCTGCTCGACACCAAGTACAGTGTCTACCGCCATGAGGATGGCTCAGAGACTGTTCGCACACCCCAGTGGTCTCTTCCTGTCCACCTTCACGAACACATCGACACCATCCAACCTACCAACTCATTCTTCCGCAGCACGCCCAAGGCTGTGTCCCTCGAGGTCAACAAGGTTGGTGGCACCTACTCCAAGGATCTCACGTACCACCAGGATCCCAATGTGACCTCAATCTGCACTCCCCGCGGAGTTACCCCTCTCTGCATGAGAACTCTCTACGAGACAATCGACTACATTCCCCAGTCTGCTGGCAAGAACAAGATGGCCCTTGCCAACTATCTCGGTGAGACCAACAACCGTTCCGACGCCTATCTCTTCCTCGACAAGTTCCGCCCCGAGGCCAAGCAAGCAGCCTATACCTTCCAGTTCGACGTCATCAACAATGGCAGCACATCTCAGGAGGTCGTACAAACAAACATCGATGTAGAAGGTGATCTTGATGTTGAGACCATGTTGGGAGTCGGCTGGCCCACTCCTTTGACAGCTTATGCTGTTGGTGGTTCTCCTCCATTCATTCCCTCCAACGGCACTACCACCGACACCAACGAACCCTACCTTGACTGGCTCCAACACGTTCTTGCACAGTCAGATGACACTCTGCCTCAAGTTGTATCCACTTCCTACGATGACGAAGAGCAAACCGTTCCTCCATCCTACGCCAAGCGTGTTTGCGAAGACCTTGCTCAGCTCGGTGCCCGTGGTGTATCTGTCTTTTACGCTTCAGGTGACAGCGGAGTCGGTAGCTCAGGCAGCTGTATCACCAACAACGGCAGCGGTGCCAAACGTTTCACCCCCGAGTTCCCCTCCACATGCCCCTACGTCACTTCCGTCGGTGCAACCATGGACTTCAATCCTGAAGTGGTCGCTTACCACTCTTCTGGCTTTGCATCAGGCGGTGGCTTTTCCGATCTTTTCCCTCGTCCTGCATATCAAGATAAGGCTGTCAAGGCCTACCTCAAGACCCTTGGTGACAGGGATGCGGCATACTTCAATGCTAGCGGTAGAGCTTACCCCGATATTTCCGCCCAAGGAAGCTACTTTGCTACCGTTTGGAATGGCACTGAGACGCTTGTGTCAGGCACTTCGGCTTCGACACCTCTGTTTGCTGCTATCATTGCTCTTGTCAACGATGCACTCATTGCTGGTGGAAAACCCACTCTTGGATTCTTGAACCCTTGGCTGTATAAGAAGGGATACCGCGCCTTCACTGATATTACCAGTGGTTCTGCTGTGGGATGTTCGGAGATTGGCGATGGTAAGGGTTTCCCTGCTGTTGAGGGTTGGGATCCCGTTTCTGGATTTGGTAAGTCTCTCTCACGACCTGTCTTTCATCATATCGTGCTAATTGTTTTTCCACTCTAGGTACTCCCAAGTTCAGAGACATTATACATCTTCTTGGTGTACATGGATCATGGAATCACTCTGGAGGCTTCAGCTAGGCTTCAAAGGCTTCAATGGTTCCATCCATACACATAAACATCAGATGCATCCTAGAGTAGTGATTTTTTTCATGGCAGCTACAAAAGCATTATTTGACCTTCTCATATTCTCACATACAATATCATGATTCAGACATGTTTCAGAAAACAACAACATCATTTCTCATCGCATTGATCTCGTATACTAATCTCTGTCTGCCCTTGGCTCTGGTATCTACAACTTTTCCTGTGCGAAAAATTGCCTGATCATCACACTTCGTCTGTCTCTGTGTGCTTTGTATTATAGTGCCGTAGTTGCAAAGAGTCACAACACTTTTTCTCAAAGAAGAGTTTTCCAAGGAGATAGCAATTTGAGTTATCTCTGTGGCCACACTTCTGACATACAAACAATCGTGCATTTCATCAACTGTACGATCGCGATATTGCTGTTCAATGCGCCACTAATAAACTTGCGCATGGCAATGACTGCCGAACTCTTCTGCTCCCCAACTACATCGCGTACATCCAGCCGACAAGCGTAACCTAGGGCACTACCTTCCAGCGGTTGAAAATTTCCTTCATGAATTCTAAGGCACCCTCGTGTTTAAACTCCGGCGACAAAGTAGACCCAGAAGAAAAGCTCGACACTAGCGACACGCAAGCAAAGATAGCGAAGAAAGTCGGCTAAAGAATCACCTTCAGTCATGAGACCGGAGGCAGATGGACCAGAAATTTGAACATGGCTGATCGAGTCGATGAGGCAAATTCCTCGTCGACGGCCTTTGTCGGTGACGCGCAGGGCAGGAACAGGATATGACAGTCTATCTTTCCATTTCTGGTGATGGTAATCTGGTGATGGTAAACACTGTATTAAACGTTACTGTACAAAGAGGAACAGACGAACCAAATGCCCAATTCCTCAATCAATCCCTGATCACTTGATCAATCCCAAATCGTCGTCAATTATCAAGCTCTATACTCGGGTCGAGTCTTGCAGCCCACTTCCTCACTGGTGCTCATCAGCTTGAGGCTCGTCTTCATCACCAGACTCACCGTCGGAGTCATCGACGTCTTCCGAATCAGCGGCATCATCATACTCGTTATCAGAATCGTCGTCAGCATCGTAGTCAGAGACTGCAGTCGAGTTTCTCCAAGTCGCGTTCATGCCACCAGCTTCGTCGGAGTTGTCCATGGCCAAAGCGTCGAGTCCCACGGTGTGGCCTGCGCAGTGCTTGTTTTGGTGGTGACCATCATTGTGGGGTTTCTGACAACCAACGTGTTCGTGAGAGTTTGCTTTGCACTTGTGGAATGGATGTTTCGGTCCGTTAGTACCCTGTGGCCAACTCCAATGCTCGTGATCTTTCTTGTGACAGCTGTTGCCATGTTCGCGGTTGTGGGTGCAGTAACTGCGGAATTTCTCGGACGTGCCTATGCCTGAACTGAGGAAGAAGTTGTAGGCGGTATCGAAGTCATTTTTCCAGCGGCCGCCGTCATCTCTCTTTTGCAAGGCTTGTGCCTGCATTTCGGCGTGGTCCATCTCAGCGGCCATATGATGCTTTCCAGAAAAGCTGAATTTGGAGCATGCGCATGGCATGTTGCGACTCTTTTTGAGATTGATGGAGCTGATTGCTTGTCCTCCAGGTGTATAACAGACTGGAATGTTGAAAAGACCCCTCGCTCGCCCTCCGCCATGCATTATGGCATTCTTGGGGGCAAACATGGTAGTGAGGCCGTCAACACCCATTGCGGGCCTGGGTATCTTGTTTCCGTGGTCTTTCAAGTGAGTCATTGAAGATCGAACAACATCGTCCAGAGTGAAGTTGGTCATCTTCTTGAGCAATTCGTGGCCCGGAGGTCCGCGTACGAGCGGTTTTCCACTGCTCCCTTCGCGGCATCTCGACAAAAAGTACGTGTAGAATACTTTGGTCGGATACTCTGACAAACATGACTTGAGTATCTGGGGTCCTCGATGATCAGATTTGCAGCTACCGCTACTGACATCAGATGCAACGATGTAAGAATGCTCCATAGACCAGATGGTTGAGATAGCTGATGCTGTCCACATGTACCGGAGCTCATCCCTATATGACGGCAAGATTTCAGTCGTATTCACGTATTGGCCCCCTTGAACAATGTCGACTAGTGTGTAATCTTTGGACACACCAACTTTTCCTCCCAGTAAAACTAACATGTTGGCATCGAACAACTTCGTGGTCAGATGTTGGTTCTGAGACATCGCCTCTCGCGCTGCTGTGTAGATTTTCTCGGCGTAGTCTGGAGCATCGAGCATATCGTTTGACAGCTGGACAGTCGTTGATCCAATAGCACTCATCGAGCCGCTGATCGAAGCTTCGATCCTTGCGACACCAGCAACCAGATTAGCAGTCGCGGTGGTCAGTGAGTTTACTGACTCGCCCACCGCTCCCGCGAGTGCAGCAACTGCGGTTCCTAGGGAGAGAAGAGAGCCGAGGCCCGTAAATAGTGCTGTTGACAGGACGGTAACGGCGATTATGCTGTGCATCAACACATTCATATTCTCTCTGTGTTTCGCTTTCTGGTGATCGACGTTCTTGCCATCGGAAAATTGGTTAAGAAGGCTCTGCATCTCGGCTTCCACGTTGTTGAAAGCCTCAGCATTGGCTTCCTTGATCATCCACATGGTGTTGTGAAAGTTGACGACCGATTCCATCGCGAAGAGAGCATTTCGTTGAACGTCGAGGCTGTACTTGTCACTGATGTGGCTGCAGGCGACAGGCTGCAACAGAGATGTTTTAGCTATGATTTTGGAGCAGAATTGAGAACACTTACATTACAGGTTCCACTGAGCTTGCATGATAAGATAGAATCCGTTGTGACAGGCGAGTACTTTTGATGAAACCAGCTCCAGAATCGTGGCTCTGCCGCAGCATGTTCGCTCTTCCACTCATCGAATTGAGTTCGAAACCATGGTCCAAGTTCGTCCTTGACCTCTTGTGCAGTAAGGTATCTTTTGGTCTCAAAGGAATCACAAAGCTCAGAACTTGCGAGAACTGACCCGGACCAGGTCCAGAAAATAGCAGCGAAAATGAAGAACCTCATGAGGCTGTTGCTCTGACGTGTACGAAAGGTTGTGAAGGGCAAATCTGATGAGCGCTCTGAGAGCGGCGGTACAAGCGATAAGTATTTAACTGAATTAGCTTCAGACAGTGTGAAGTGGAGTCTGGATCCTTGACGTGATGCACAGTCTTGATCACAATAGGAAGTCTGCCCAGTGAGAGTATGCACCACATGCTATCGTTGCTCTACGTTCCTCGCGAATCAACGTACATGGCCGAGCCAACAACAGTGGGTCAGTAAGATGGTTCAACTACCCTTGTTCAATTGTAGGTGCAGGACCGTTCACGTGTGTTTATCAGCGCACTCAACAGGACGAGCACCTTCCCTGTGTGGATCCAAAGCAATTGGAAACCCACTCTCGAGTCCAGAGTAAACGCTTGTTGGCGGCCAAAGAGCGTTCCTGGCATCCAGTATCTAACATGGCTGAATTCTTATCCAAAGTAAGCCTTTTGAGTAAACCCACACAAGCTCAAGGTCATCCTGCTGCAGATCTGTGTTGAGCAGAGAGAGCGACCAGAAGCAAGAGAGGCGAGCGCCATTTCCCTCCCCGAAGCTTGATCCACATCTTGTTGAACGGTTTTCAGCGATGAGAGGTTTCAAGATTCAGCTAATAATGTTGTTGTTGCTGTTGTCGTTGCTGTTGTTGTTGTTGCTGTTGTTGTTGTTGCTGTTGTTGTCTGTACGATCTCAATTGAGCTGATACCTATCAATCGCGCCTTCCAGCGAGTAGACGAGCAATGAGCTTGATCTTTGGATAAGCGTTTCACCTACCAAAGCATCGAAGACCCTGAATGTTGATTGTGAGCAGGTTTCGACCGACCTGATCAACTAAAGCTAACTGAGAGCCGACTACAGTAGTCGGCTCTCAATTGGCTTTGTAGACAAGAACTCGTCGACACTTGATAGAGTCAGCTCTCAATTGGCTTTTGCTCATCAGCTCGGTCCAGGAGGCCAACTCCCAATGCACAAAATACCTCAAGCCTGGAGTTTTAGAAGCGGACCTGACACCGCGAGGCACGATGGTACGATGCATCAAACAACGAGCTTGACCACTGTATCGGCGATGGCATGATCAATACACAACCACGTACGTACTACTGGTGTGAAGGAAGGGAGAGAGGTTGGGGTCTTGAAACTCAAGAAAAGGTCAAGACGACGCGTCTCATAAACGTCATCACAGCAAGCGCGTTTCGAGAAAAAAGGTGCAACTTCCGATATCTTAAGTACAGCTTGTAATTGCCAAAGGAACTTGGTTTTTTAGACTACTGGCGCACGGCATGGTTATATACACAATCCGCCAAGAAGAGCCTTGGCTCCGGCATCGCAATAACATCCTCCCCTACTTAGACTAAAGCACCTGCTCTAGTATTGTCGCTAATATCAATAGAAATCAATAATATAAAGGAAACAATGGTTAGGCTCCGAAGAAACCTTAGTTATAGAGCAACTTCTCTAGTTATAGCGCAACTTATCTAGTTGCAATAGAGTTACATAACCGGGGGCTAAGATTCATCTTAGAAATCCTTTTTTCTATCGTAACAACTGTTACGATAGCATTAGTCTCCTCCACTTCCTCGATTATCCCTTAAAGCACTCGTTATATTCGTTATAGCTAATTTTACTTATTAGGTAGCGACCTTATCGCCTATAACTATTGCCTCGATCTTAGATCTTACTTTACATGCTCCTTCCTTATAACGATAGCATATGTAGTAGCTACCTACATTAGAAGCATGCTCCGTGTTTCTTACTTCCTAATTTTATACTTCCTAATTTTATACTTTAGTTAGTTGTAACTATTAGTTATACTTACTAGCTCGTGAAAATCGAGGTATAAAACTAGCCTCTCTAACTAGCTTAAACCTTCTCTATAATATTAACTTCTATACTTAATTAAGCTTCTTAAACTTGCTTAAGTACTTCCTTCTTTAACAGTTATATATCCTACTTCTTCTATCTATAACGCGCACTCTTTTTACGTATAACAACATCCGCGACAGTTTCTTATACTCCTTCTTATTACTTTTACTATCTATAATAATGTCGGCGGCTATTACACGTCCTAGTACTAGTTCCCTTACTAGTACTAGTAAGCGTAGTAGTAATGGCGGCAGTAAGCCTCCTTATAAGCCTACTAGTAAAGGCGGTCCCTCTAGACATTATACTATTAAGTAGATTACTAATATTCGTAAGTTATATCCATTTCTAATCTTATTATAGCCTCTAACTTTTTATAATAGGTGCAATTCTCTAGAAGTTAGACCTTAACTTCGTTTGTTAGATCTATAAATTAGCTATAGCCCTTATAGATTCAAATAAATAAATTAGACTTAGTGTTAAGATAGCTACTTTCCTAGATTATAACAACCGTTAAAGTCTAGCTCCTATATACGAAATCACTTTTAAAAAGACTAATAGTTAGTTAAAGACTAACATACCTTACTCCCTTACTATAACTATAGCCTATGCCTTATACGATCGCACTATTAACGCCGGCCGTTATGCCTATAAGCGTTATAGAGATAGAAGTAGCAATTTTAGTAATTATGTTACTATAACTTCTATAACTAGTCCTCTCTTTAGTAGTGCCTATACTAACTATATCTTTAGTAATAGATATAAGTAGTACTCTCTCTAGAACGGTAATCTTATAGGTCCTATAGTTAATCGTCGCCCTACTTCTTCTATAACTTAGGTTATACCTCTAACTTATATTACACCTAGTTCTAGCTACGTTATTATAGTTATAGTTAGTCCTCCTTCTATAACTACTAGAGCTCTCTCTTACCTTATCCTTAATCCTAACGAGGAACGTTAGATCCTAATTACTAACATAGATATTATAGCTAGAAACTTAGAGTTTCCTAACTTTACTATTCCTTACCCTAATAGTCGTTATTAGTTACGTATTAACCTTAATATCTTTATAGATAGTAGTATCTTAGAGGCTAATATTATATTCGAAGACATGTTTAATTAGGCTCTTACTTCGTAACTCCCTAAGAATAGTAATAAGTCGGTCCTTAACGGAACTAGAATTAGAAACACTAGATAGTAGGTTATTTCTACTAACATTCTTAATACTATCTAGTAGTAGTATATTATCGAGCGTGCTAGAAGAGTTAGAAGATAGGAGAAAAGGTTATTATAGAGGGTTTTAGGTTTTCTTTTCTAGTTATAGGGATCTTTAATTTATAATAGTGGTTTCTATTAGTTATATGGTTATAACTAGGGTTTCTTTTATTTTTTAAGATAGTAAAAGGTTACTTATCCTTTTCCTTTTTTAGAGTAGTAGAATATTACTAACTCTTCCTTAATTTTATACTAATAGTTAGGCATTAGCCTTCTTTTAGATAACTAGTAGCTAAAAGTAGCTTATAATAACATTTTCCTTACTTAATTTATATTCTAAACTTCTTAGTAGGAGTTCTTCTTATACATAAGGAATACTAGTTCTTCTTATTTACCTTAAAAGGCTTAGAGATATCTATTATAGTAGTTATAATTAGTACTAAGTCCTCTTTTAAGTTTAGAGACTCTATTATAGCAGTTTTTTACTACTAGCGGCGGCTAAATTCGTCTCTTAGTTTATCGCCGTCTTCGATTCTCTTTTATAACACCTCTTCCTAGTATTGCTTATATCGTTTATCCGCTTTTATAAGTGCTTCTTAGATAATAAGTTCTACCGGCGCTATCTAAGCGTCCTCTTAGCCTCCGGACTTCTTATAGGCTTTTAGTCTTCTCGACTTATAAACGCTATAGGAGATTTTAAGGTTTTCTACCTCTATTATAGTTCTTATAACTTTATCTCCCTTCCTTACTAGGAATCTTCGTATACCTAGACGATAATTAGATCCTAGAGCGAAGTTCTATAGTCTTCTCTACTTAGCTTCTAATAGAGTAGACTACGTCTTAACATCGGGGACTATTAATTCTTTACTATCTAGTGCGTTAAGTACTAATAAACTAGTTAGTTTAACTTATAACTTCTCTACTAATAGATTTAGATAGTTCTAAAAGCTAGTTACACTCGTGTAATTAGTCTTCGTAAGCCGATTACTATAAGTTAGATGCTATAATACTCTTCCTTTAGGTGTTTATAATGCATAGGTACCTAACTAATGTGCCTTTAGGATTTTATAAGGCCTAGTCTATTTTAGAACGAGTTTAGTAGATTTAGGGTTCTATAATAAGACCTACTCGTTCTCTTTAAAAGCTAGTCCGGCATGCTCCTTAAGAATTTAAGAGTTTATAAGCTTTATACGGATAGCTTATTATAAGAGCTTTTTATTTATAAGGTACCTTATATGTTTTATAACTATAAGTCTCTTCTTATAATCTATAATAGGAATATTAAGCGGCCTAGGTTAATTTTTATCCTCTAGAATGCGAGGATAACATCTATATAATAGGTAATAAGGGCTAAAACCTATGCCGGAGTGTATTTAAGTTCTATAATAGGAGACTACTTCCGGTAGGAAGTCTTTCTATATTATAACTTCGTTCCTAATATACATTCTAGTTAGAATAGACCTAAGAATACTATTAAGGTTCTTATTTTTGCTATTTGCATACGGATAATAGAGAGAAGATAGCTAATACCTAGCCTTAAGCTTATTATAAAGATGTTATATAACTCTTAATATAAAATTAGTACTATTATTAGATAGAATCTCTCTTAGTAATCTGTAAGCGTAATAGATTTTCTTATATATAAATTTAGTAGTAGTCTCGTCGTCTACGGACTTAACTACTTTTATAATAGGCTAATTTGTTACATAATTAACAGCGGTTAGTATATACTACTTTCTACTAAGAGAAGGAAGCATAGGTCTAATAACGTCTAATGCCTAGCGTTCGAATAGTTATAACTCTATATTAACTTAATAGAAGCGTATCTTATTCTCCTTACTACTCTTCTTTTAAGTAATCTAATAAATAGGATAGTATCTACTAAAATACCGAATATCCTTTTTAATAGAAGGCTACTATGCTCTAGACTCTACATGTCTAAGTAAACTAGGAGAGCCGAAATGGCCGTAGTTGTAATGCATATAATCTAAGAAATCCGCGCGGAATTCTAGTATAAGATATAGTGTAACTCCCTTATTATCTAGTAGAATATATTATAACTCTAGTATACTATTATTATTAATAACTGTATAGTTAATTACCTTCTCTTAGATAAGCTTTTATAAGCATTCTTCCTATAGAAGTGTACTAGAGAGTTAAAAAGTAATCATTACATCTATAAAGTCTATCTCTTTATCTACTTAGAACCGTATAGCGTTAATACGTTCTATAACATTTGTAGGAGTATTTCCTATAAAATTAGGGCACTGCGATATAGTATTAGGAATAATAGCTTTAGATCCTTTCCTATATCGAATCTCGATATTATACTTAGAAAACTCCTTAAACCACCTTATAACTCGCTTACTAGGGGTTTTTATAGTCTATAAGTACTTTAGGCTTTCGTAATTAGTTAAAATAACTATCTTATATCTATTTTAAATGTATATAGTCCATATACGTAATGCTTCCTTAATTGTAAGTCCTTCTTTCTCGTAGATAGGATAGTTTAGTTCTATAGCTTTTAATTTCCGCCTACTAAATGTAATAGGATATAACTTGTTATCCTCGCTATTTTAGTAGAGAACTAAACCTATTACCTACTTAGAAGCATCTGTTTTAATCTAGAAAGGCTTTAAAGTGTTAGGTGCAACTAAAACGGGTCTAGTTATAAGTAATTCTTTTAACTTATTAAAGGAATAAGTATACTATAAGTTCTACTAAATAGGGCGTTTCTTAATAGCGTAAAGATTTATATCTTCTTTCTTTAACAAATTAGAAAGAGGGGCTATAAGTTTTATAAAGCTACGAATGTAGCGGCGGTAATAACTTATAAGTTCTAAAAACTAATAAACTTATTATGCATTTTAAGGGATAGGCTAATCCCTAATAACTTTAATCTTATCTTATATAGGTTAAGTGTAATTTGGCGTAATAAGGTGTCTATAGAACTTAACTTCTTATATTCCTACTATATACTTCTTAGTAGAGGTAAAGAGTTCTTCTTATTATAATACTTTAAAGACTTTATATAAGTACTTTACGTATTCCTTCTTTATTTTAGAGTAAATTAGAATGTTATTAAGATATATAATAACTAACTTGCCTAGAAAAGGACATAGGACTTTATTTATTAAGGTTTAGAAAGTTATAGGAGCGTTATAAAGGCTAAAAGGCATAATAAGAAACTTATACTTTCCCTACCGAGTATTAAACGTAGTCTTTATAATAGAGTCTAGGTCTATTAATAATTGCTAGAATCTAGAGATAAGATTAAGCTTAGAAAACTAAGCAGCTCTAGTAAGTGTATTAAGGTAGCCTTATACGAGAGGTAAGAGGTATCCATTTTTCTTAGTAAGTTTATTAAGAGCATAAAAATTAACGCATATTCTCCATTTATTACTAGGTTTAGGTATAAATAGTATAGGACTTCCCTATAGTAAAGAGGATTCCTAGATAAGACCTCGTTACGATAGTATATTAATTTGTTTCTACTATTCTTATAACTACATCGGATTTAACGAATAAGCCTATACGTTCGTAGGCTTTGCTTCTCTAGTGTTAATTAAATAGATAATATCTCTCTTCTTTGGTAGTCCTATAGGTAATTCTTCTTTAAATACTAATAGATACTTTTATAAGACTATAGCAAAGAGAGGGAGCATTATAATAGTAGGTTTGCTATTAGTTATAGGCTCTAAGAAAGTATATAATGCTATAAGTAGCAAAGGGGCTCTTCTTATACTAAGATGTCTATTAGTTATAGGGTTAGTAAGTATATATAGTAGTTCTCTCTCGTCCTTAATCTTATTATCTTATAGATTAAAGATTCTTAATTAAGATTTAAGGATATAAGTTATAAGAGAGTCTTCTTAAATTAGTTATACTATACTAATCTACTAATTAATAATAGGGTTATATCTTATAAACTAGGATAATCTAAGGATAACGTCGTATCCTTTAAAGTCTATAAGTCGAGCTTTAAGAATACTTAACTAATCCCCTAAGGAATAAGGTAGTTCGAGTCCTTCCTTTATTATAATAGTCTATCCGTTCGGTAGAATAATTAACTTTATTATAATAGGAATAATAGAACTCTTTTAAAAGGTTCTAGCTTTTAAAGCTAATATATAAACTCTAGATACTATAGTATTAAGAGTAAAGATAATCTTACGGATATTATTATAAGGTCTAATAGTTCCGTATAGCGTAAGAAGACTGCTATCTAGAGCAGTAAAGTACTTAGTCTCCTCTTCCGTCGAAGATCTAGCGGTTATGTTTACGTCTATACTAACATCCGGGTTCTCTTCTTCGAAAGAGGCCTTAGTAGGTAAGGAAGTTGCCTTAGTTATAACCCTACCTACTTGTTTTTTAAACGGCATTCGCTAGAGTAGTAACCTTTCTTATTATAGGCATAGTAAGTAACTTTAGACTTATCCTACTTACCTTTACCTTTACTACTATCCTTACCTTTCTTCTTCTCGCCTATTACATTAAGCGATTCGATAATTACATTTAGATTCTCGTTTTAGTTCTTTCGGTAGTAATAGAAATAAACCTTATCGAGAGTAATAGCTCTATTAATGTAATCATTAGTAAGAGTATTCGAGGGTAAATAAAGCTATATGTCTAGAGCATCTCTTATATCCTCTCGAAGGCTATCCCTATACCTTCTAAGAAAATGTTCCGGAGATAGGATAGGGATAAGTTTATACGAAAGGGTTTATAAGTCCCTTATAAAAGCCCTAGCTAAACTAGTCTATCTTATATGCTTAAAGCATCTCTTTTTAATCTCTATCTAATCTAGATTAGTATAATAGTACTAGATTTTAGACAGTTATACGGCAAAAGAGTTAACTCTAATATACTCTTACTAGTAACTAAATGGATCTCCCTCTAAATAGGAAGTAATAAGGCGATTCTTTTCGTTATCGCGTAAGGGTCTATAAAAGATAAAGTCTTTTTATAAACTAATCTAGTTCTTAATCTAGTCGATCTAGTTATCCACTTCTTTATTCTTTATCTTCTCCTTAAAAATAGGAGGTTTCTAAATAGGTACTTTAGGACGGAACTTATAATCTCTAGTTATAGTACTAGTTTTAAGGGGAGTATCCTATTGCATTAGCTCCGTAGGCTACGGAGGGGGAACCTATTACGGCTACGGACTAGAGGGTTCTCTAGTCTAGAAGGTAGTAAAAGCAGTGTCTTATACTCTTTACTATTTATCTAAACGTCGAATAATCTCGGTCATTTCTTCGCGGGTAGCTATAGAGAGGTCTATAATCGGTTAATTAGACTGTTACGGACTAGTTATAGGTCCTCTAGGCTAGTGGTAGCTAGTTATAGGATCGTATTAATAGTTAGAATCTATTAGAAGGTAAGAGAGTTATATAAATGGAGGGTATAAAGAAGATTTAAAGAGGCTAAAGTACTATGTTAGTTATACTATGCTATCCGGTCTCCTTATAAGAAGGGATATCCTTCTTATATCGATTAAAGCTCCTCTAGTAGGAGAGATTACTTAGATCTGTCTTATAACTTTTAGTAGATATATGTTTATCTTTAGGAGAAGGAGAGCCGTATGCTTAACTAGAAGATAAATGCCTTACTAACCTCATCTGCTTACTTATAAGAGTTATAACTAATAGTAAGAGAAGCGTAGTTATAGTCTAGAGGAAGCTAAGATTAGCTTACTCTTATAACTACGATATCTTATATAGTAAGAAGATAAGGAGCATAAGCGCGATGTCGGCGTCGTACGGGGTTAAGTAGTTATAAGTCTACCTTTTAAGGGCTATAGAGGGCACCTTAGGCCGTAGAGGCCTTCTAGAGCTTAGCTACTAGATGTAATTGCTAAAGGAACTTGATTTTTTAGACTACTGGCGCACGGCATAGTTATATACACAATCCGCCAAGAAGAGCCTTGGCTCCGGCATCGCAATAACAAGCTTCCGAGATATCGCTGGACGTACCACCCTGTTCTCGGATTTGAAGCGCATACTACCACTACCTGAGAGTCGAGAGTATCGTTTCGAATGAGGTCACTGCCTTGTTCGAGGTCAACAATGTAGCTGCTGTCCTCATAATGTTCAAAATCGGTGTGGTTGTGGCTGACGCTCGACTCATCGAATATGCCTATGATTTGAGAGAAACGTCTACCAAGAACCATGCACACATACCACGACTATCAAGAAACAAAACCAGATTAAGCATGTATAGAATGCACGTACGTATAGATATCTCCAACACATAGAAACCAACGTTCGACTCACAGGACCGAGAAAAGGAAGCAAAAGAAATAACAAATGTAGTAAAGAGACGACAAATATAGGTAACCAAAGATTGCTCTGGTGGAAACAAAAAAAGAAAAGGAGGAAAATCAAAGACCGCCGCATTTCCTACCCAGAACACTCGCTCTGTCTTGCTTCGTCTTATCACCACGTGTATTCCTCCCCTCCTGCAGCATAACCTCTTCTTTTCCAAGCACGCCAGACTCCTCGAAATTTGGCCAATTGTCTCGTCTTGTTTTGTTCGTTCCGCATTTGCGCTGGTATTGTGTTTTATCTGTGACTTTGGGCCGTGTCCATTTCTGAAAGGGTATTTTAAACAATAAAAAAGGATTTAAACAAGAAAGCCGATGGCTGAGGAAGAAACAAAAGTCGCATCATCTGAATCTGGCTGAGCAACGTCCCATGACCTCGCCCTGACACACCAGCTCGGCGTTAAATTCTGTGCCATCGAGGGTGAGGTAGATGTCAAAGTAGACACGGTAGAAAGTGCCTTGAGGTGTGTCCATGCGTTCGAAATCTTTCTCGAGATTCTTGCGGCTCAAGTCGGAGGTAAGGGTGACAACTTCCTTGATGCCTGTTGAATGGTTAGCTCGTTGACTTCGAGTCTTGGAATGGCAGGCACTTACGAGGATCCTTGGTGTATTCAGGGCATACGTCCTCGTCGCAAGCATACAAAACATCTTCGTACATGAGAGTAGCGCCAGGTGCGACTTGGCGGAAGAACGAAACCTTGACAGGCTCGCCTGTCTTGACACGTTGGCCCTTCTGCACAAAGATTTGACGAGTGTACTTGCAACGATCCTTGCCGTCCAAACTGGGCACACGGTATTGCTCAGGGTGGTGGCCTTCTTTGAAGGGTTGGAGGGTGGCCATGAGGTAGTGTCTACGAGCGACACGAGATGTGACGACGCGCTCTGTGATACCAGCAGTAACGGCACCCTTGACGATGGCGGCGACCGAGTCCATAGGTCGTACAACCTTGGACTGGAATTGCGGAGGTACGTGGAGCTTGATTTGTTGGAAGAGATATTCTGATGAACCGAAGCCACCAACAACGAGAACATTCTGTGATGAGTTAGCTCGAGCTCAAATAGAAGATTGGTGCTTTACTGACCTGTAGATGGCGGTTCTGGGCCTGAATGGCAATGATCTGGTTTCGTACAAGTTCGAGAATGCGGTTGACGACAGGCTCGAAGCACTGCAAGATCTCCTCGTTGGTGAAAGTCATGTATCCTTCTTCAATGCCGGCCTCGGGGAACTCGGCCTCGATACCGACATCAACAGCCCACTTCTGACCGTTGTTGCGGAAATCGGCCTTGATTCTGTTTTCAAAGTCCATGATGCACTTTGCGTAGACACGACCGGCTGTTTTCGAGCCATCGGGAAGCTTCATCTTACGAATCTTTGCCCTCAGAATGTTGGAGAAGTTGCGGTTCAATGCTGTCGAACCACAAGAGTCACCAGATCCAGCAGTGCATTCTGCGACGGTGAAGGGATGCTCCTCCTCGACTTCATATCTAGAGAGGATTGTAATCAGCATTATTTCATAATGCCAGACACCAGCAAAACTTACGCGATCAAATCTACGGTACCTCCACCACAATCCACAATCAGAACAGCATCTTGAATCTTGAGGTTGAGCAGACCAGTCTTGGAACAGAACATGGCAGCAGCTTCGGGCTCAGTAACCAGAGTCAGACGGTTGTCGTTCTCGTCACGAAGGAAACCAGCTTGAATGGCAGCAGCACGGGTGGCTGCTTTACCAGCATCGTTCCAGATAGCGGGTACGGTTAAGAAGTAGCGGATGTTGCGCTCTTCACGGGTAAAGACTTCACCGAGCGTTTTCTGGAGGTAGTTGCGCATAGCCTGGCGCAGCTTGAACAGATAGTCGGCGGCGACGTCGATCTCACTCTTGCCTGGGGGAAGCGGGGGCAGGTTGATGGGATCGATGTATGTGTTTCCGCTCATCATCAGCTGAAGCTTGAACCATTCAACCTTCTGAACACCAGGCTTGGGATAGCCGGTGGGTGCGAGCGCGTCTGCAATGTCGGCACCCCATCCTACCACTTGCTGGTGTTGATCGTAGTAGAGCACTGTCGGAATCTGCACGCGAAATTGTTCAGCAACCCGTTATCGTTCCTTCGTTCTTACTTCAAAGACCCACCTTTTGCTTTGTCTGAGTACCGGCACCAGGCCATTCAACGATAATGTCCTCTTTCGCTTCCGTGTTTGTCGCAAATGCAAAGGCGACACCCGAGAACGTCGTACCCTGAGCACACCATTGTCAGTATGCGCAGATCAGTGATTGTCGAAGAACGCTGTACTTACAAAATCGATACCGACAATGAGTTGGGCTTTGCTCCGCTGGTTATTGGCTTCAGATAGATATCCTCTATTGTAGGGATATTGACCGCCTACCATGGACTGCTGAGGCACATAACCTCCATACTGTTGCTGCGGCGGCGGTCCCTGCATGGGATAGCCTGGCGGACCCGAGACTGGTTGCTGACCGTACATGTGTTGCGGCGCGTGGGGAGGGAGATGACCGTACGGGTTCTGGGTGTTGATTGGCGGAGGAGGCATGGGGCTCGTCGGACGGCCAGCCATTTGTTGCTGCTGTTGCAATTGTTGCTGTTGTTGCTGACCGGCCTGGGCATACTGGTATGATGGCGGCCGACCCAAAGGTTGCTGGCCAGGCTGGGGAGAGCCGTGCTGCTGCGAAGGGTGCTGGTGCGGGTTCATGGCGAGCGAGGTGGTCGAGCCGGTCGCTTGCTGTTGCTGAACGAGCGTGTTGGTGTTGGAGGCGGTCGAGTTGCGCTCGCTGGCGGGCTGAGGCGGCGATTGGGTCGCAATGTTTGGGCCGGGCGACGAAGGCCCCAGAGAAGAGGTGTTGTTGTTATTGGTATTGCTGGTGGAGAGCGAGTTGATGCTCGGGCTCTGGGTCAGGCTGTTTCCAGACGCTTTCCGTTTCGAGCCCACGAGGTTGCGGAAGCGCGAATGCATCTGTCCTAGCACCTTTCACAATTCATATGCCCCGCGAGTAGAGGCCAAGGGCAGGAGCAGGCAGTCAAGCAGGCACACGGGCGCAGACAGACAAGCGCGAAAAG
The DNA here is from genome assembly GCA_024195555.1 of Aureobasidium sp. EXF-12298. NCBI lineage: Eukaryota > Fungi > Ascomycota > Dothideomycetes > Dothideales > Saccotheciaceae > Aureobasidium > Aureobasidium sp. EXF-12298. The sequence goes on from SWBJ01000117.1 coordinate 80,951, forward strand.
CAAAAAAGGGCAGGGGCGAGACGACGTCGGACGGGGTGTGCAAACTGCAGAAGGGCAGCAGGAAGGGGGAGAAAGAACGTGTGGTTGGTCCAGGATGCGACCAGAAAGACGGCGGCGTGTAAACCAGCAGAGGCGCTTCGTAACTTTAGGGACAAGTCGGTCGGCCAAGGCACTTATTGACAACAGATCCAACAACGTCCTCCCGAAACACAACGACTCTTGCCCGCCTGATGCCAGGATCTTAACCTCTTAATAAGCCAGCCTTGCAGCTGCTGTCCATCGCCATTATTCCGATCAATCGCTACTCTAGTACTTTGGAACAACCACAAGCGCTGACTTGCTGCCAACAAGACCTGGATCATGCAGCCGCAAATGCGCCAAAGGAGGGGGCCCCCAAAACTCAGTCACCCTTTTCCCCAAACCTCGAGACAATCATTCCCAATTCGCATGCACAACCATCTGACTACTGATTACTTCAAGAGAGAAAGGCCGAACTTGTATATTATGATGAACCATCTCCAATGAACCTCCTCTTGTCTGTATCTCTCCTTTTTCTCTTAGATAGTCCTACACGACTCATGCCCAAAGATGTCAGTCAGTAGTGTGTGTGCTTTCGTCTTTTCGAATTGGTCAATTGAACGCGCGCCGCCCTTCCGAAAGTGCGGGCCACCGCTTCTGGGATTGCAACGCGAAACCACACCTAAACTCTGTTTCTTCTCTTGTCGCATGGCTCAGAGCTGGGGCTCTCATCTTCTAGAAAAATGCGACTGCTCATCTGTTTTCAAATACCCCATGAAGATCGGCATGATTTCTCTTTTCAGACTTGATCAAATGGCTTATCTGTTGTCCAAACTGTCTCAGTTGCGCGTGACTTCGATAATTTGCTGCTGTCCTGTTTGAGCCAAAGCTGACTCTGTAGCATCGCTATCCACCAGTCTAGAGCAAACGAGGCGCGAACGAAAGCTCTGCGGCTGAAATTGGGAAGCCAAAACTTCGCCGGCTTACCACAGTTTTCCCTTGGTCTGATTCGTATTCCCTTCAACAAGCAAGATCAGCGACAAGGGTTATCCGTTGCGCCCACCTCTTCCAGTCTGTTTGATCTTTCGGCTTCTCACAGATCTCAAAAGAGTTGTATCTGAAACCGGCTCTTGCTTTATCGCCGCCTTGTAAATTCTATCTCCTATCTCCACCACATTTCCTTGCAGCCATCTTTTTGCTTGCAGCTGTCAGAAGTGGATCTGATGCACCTTTGACTCTTTCTGGAAGCGCTCGCTGACTCCATCCTTGTCCGAATATTGTCCGTAGACCGGAACTCTGTCTAACTCTCATCTTCAGCTGCTTCTCAGCTAAAGAAGAATGTCACACTCAAAATCAGCTCGCTCTGGTGAAAGGCGTGTGTTTGTGTGTGAAGCCCGGAGGTCTTCAAAAATGTGTTTATTGCGATAGTAGACATAGAACAGAAAACACGAAAAGCTATCTCGCTTCTACTTGACCTCTTTCCTGCTTTGATTCCCTCGCCAGCTGGCAATGAAACACCATCCATCCATAACCACCCCTCGAGACCTTTGAATCTCTGAACGCCTTGCCGAATATGCAAATGTAAAGCTTGTCGCCAGAAGCTTGAAAAAAGCGTGCATGTCGTGTCGTTTGGATGTGCTGACTCTGTGCAAGAGTTGCTTGAGCCACGCCTTTTGAACCTGTTTTTTTGTGTTTATTAAGTACTCGCAGTTTGCGCATTACGCGTTGCTTTGCACGATATGGATCCTTTGACGGTGTTGCGAGATGTGGTCAAGGAAGAGCAAAAGCAGCAATTCGCAACACAAACCTTAGCCTCGTGGGCTCCATTTTTTGTCCTTTTCCGCTTTCCTCTCATGGATTGTAGCATAAGCCGCAAGGCAATACACTGGCATCAGTGTCTTGTCAAACGAAGCGACTGCTCACCAAGCCCCAGCAGCGACCTGGTGCATGCAGAGTTGTTTCACGGTGATGCAAGCAACAGAGATTAGAATAATGCTGTACCGTGAATAGTGCTCAAGGCTTGACACCATTCGTAGCATCCTGGCTGTTGGTAGATCTGCGCTTTGATGCGTTTTGTGCATCGCCGTTTTCCTGTCAGTCAAATCTGCGTCAGTAGCCAAACACAAAGGATGATGAGATGATGAGGGAGAATGTAGAGATGTTGCTCATGATGTCTCGATCGTCACGTTCCTCTGTCGAAATCGTGGCTGTATACGTACGTCCAGGTTCGCTTCACCAGCGTTTCGTTTCTTGGTGCCGTTCGCGGCTTTGGTAGCCTTGTTTTTCTTGGTTCTGACGGGACGCTGCTCGCCTTCCTTGAAGACATCGTCAGGCAGATCGTAGCTGGGAACAGGTTAGCTTTGGGAGCCGAGATGAACACAAACACAACACACCTCTTTACAACAACGACGCGAATCGAGTTGACGTCTTCGTTGTACTGCGTGGCTTGAGTACATGTTTGCCTAAAGTCCTGTACTGGATAGGAAATGTCAAGGGATTGAGCGCCTTTTTTGGGTCAGCCTGTTCGTTATGGGGATTCACACTGAGACAACATACCTGGAACCATTTCGATACCGACATAGTAGGTGGTAGTCCAGATGGTGGTCATGCCGTTCTCCTTCTCATCTGGCTTTTCGACCTTCGTAGCAGGCTCATCAATGTTGTCGAGAGAGGTTTGTTCGGCAGACAACTGCTTGACATTTTCCGCTTCGTCGACCGTCTCGGTCTTGGAGACTTGATACTTTGTGCTGCCTTGCATGACTTGATCCTTCTCTTCATCATTCTTGACACGATGGACGCGTTCGTAGCCCTTGGTGTAGGGTCGGGCGTAGGCAACATTCGGCTGAGACTGTTCGATGCTACCAATGAGTCTTCTGACCTTTGACTGGACCAGACCTTTCCAATCACCCTGAGCCTCTTCGTTCAAGCTGCCCGAAACAACGCTGAGATAGTACTTGAAGTCCTTTGTGAAGAAGGTGTGACCCTCGAAGAGATGTTTCCATTGCACGTTGGACTTGTCATTGAGGATGTTGGTGCAGATCTCGTGGCCACGTTCAAGCTCGCGAGTGATGACAGCAAGAGTAGACTTGGTGATGTTGTGAGTAGCGCACATGGAAGGATAAGCGGGAGTGATGAGAGGCATGAGATGGCGACTATCGGCAGGATAAATTTTGGGGTTCCAGATCTTGGCGGTATGGTCGAGAGGACCGGACTCGATGGTCTTGAGCATGACCGGCATAGGCCATTGCCAGTTTCTCATGAGCTGGAAGAAGCGAGCAACAATCAGCGAGCCACAAGCGTGGGGATAGAGCTGCGCGATGCGAGCGACCATGATAGCCCAAGCAATTCCTCCAGGGAAGCCAATAATGTTGCCGTAGATTGCACGACGGCTGGCCCAGAGCTTGATGCAACGCAGGGCATGACGGAATGTCTTTTCCTGTGGGACCAGACGCAGAACGTCGTCGGTGACTCTGGTGCCGTTGACAGAGCGCAAATCGACTTCGTCCAGGCCGCGTAGTAGACTGTTGTCTTCGAGGTCGAGGTTCGAAGGGATTGCGTTGAGCTGCAGACGAGCAAAGATCAAATCGATCTCGATGCCTTGGTAGACGAGCTTCATGATGGGAACGTGAGCTTCGGGCACGGCGGTGCACTTTTCGATAGCACCTGCTGGCGACATGGCCTCGAGGATGGTACGGAAGTGCTCGAAGAAGTCCTCGCGAGACACATGCTTGGGCGCGACAACAAGTGTGTCAATATCGGAGCCTGTGCGCAAGTATCAGCAATGATTGAGCAAGCGAACATGATGATGCGTTGAATGACCTGGGCTGAAAACACCAAGACGATAACTGCCAAAGGTAAAGACCTTGCCGCCAGCATTCTGCAAGATGCTGTCGGAGAGACCTTTTGTTCTACCGACATGCTTGACAAACTCAATCGTGACCTTTTGGAAGGTGGTAAGAACTTGGACTCGCTTGTTTGTGTCTTCTGTGGCTTCGAAGCTCTTTTGTTCCTTGAGCTCTGCGAGAAGAGCTTCGCTCTGGGCGAGTTCCTTGTCGGTAGGGAAGGCGGTCGAGACAGGCGGAGTGACGCCCCATTGGCGAGGAGCTGCCATGTTTGCGCGGCTTGTTGTGGTCGAGAAATCAGGCTGCGCTCTCAAACATGCTGTAGCGGAAGTCGATGGTCTTTGGCGCAGTTGCGACTGGCGCAGCTACAGGCGAGGCGTTTGCTTGGATTTGCAGCAAGGGAACGAGGCGTAAAGGAGCGGAATGGGAGTCGTTGTCGGTCGTTATCGTCGGTTTGCACAAAACAGCGACGTGAACCGGCACACGATGGAAAGATGGCCGGATGCGGTCGTGTTTGTTCTCTTGAAACCCTTCACTCCAAGCAGCGCCTCGTCATTGACCAGATACCCGGCATTTATCCGCCAAAGCCCTCGGTCCTCGCCGAACATGGCTTGCCCTCAGGGCCTCTCTCCACTCAGCCAGCAGTGCAGCACTCACCAGCCGCACTCGATCTTTTGGTCAAGGCAGCAGCTCAATCCATCACAGCGAAGAACATGACCAAATTGTTTCTGATCTCACATTGTGTTGAGCTTGGAACTCGGATATTGAAAAAGCGATGCCCTTTGATGAAAAGCAAATATCAAAGTACTCCTAAATGAGCATTCGCCTAACATATCTTCAAACTTCCACAACTACAATCTTCGTCTCCTCGCATTGCTTCAATCTAAACTGCAGGGTATCTCCAAAGGCGCGCTCCGCCTGAAACGAAAATTACACAAATAAAGAGCTCTAATAAGCTCTGTTGCTCCATCATAACAATGGCACCTGGCCACTGATCAACTCACACGGCTGTGAAGACGGGTGCCTTGACGAGAATTCCACGTTCCCGAACGTGCGCTGCAATGCCGACTGCCAGGCGCACGCGATCCTCTTTGCCAGCCAGACTGGTGCTGCTACCGCCATTCAGCTTTCCTTGTGCTGGGTGACCCTTTTTATGACCCGTGAAGGCACTAAGCATGTTGCGTCTGCGCGAGGGCAGTTCAGTAGATAGTCGGTCGTTTGAATCAGTCAATTCGCTATTGACGCTGCCTCGCTCCGTCATCTCTTCAGCAATCGAGGTAGTCAAGGCTGGTATACCAGACTCGAGCTTCATCAGATCAGTGTTCAATGCAGAACCTGGAAGGAAGTACTCGATCGTAACGTCGCGACTCTCCTGAGGCAAATGACCCAGCATTGCGACGGCAAGTTCGCAAATCATGTGCACGCCACCATCAAGGTCAGACATAGGTGGGTTGTCGAGGTGGGCCTCAAGAGCAGTACGAAGCTGCGTCTTGAGCAGATCGGTCAAGTGAGAGCGATGGTTCGAAGCCTCGGGCAATCGCAGGATATCCTGCATGGCCTCAAGTGTGGTCAGTCGCCAGTTGACGACCTTGGAGGTGAGGTATTCTTCATCCTCGTGCACAGAGGCTGGCGGTGCGAAGAGGCGGATGTTGTTCTGCATCTGCTTCAATTGTGTCGACAGGGTCAAATCGAGGTCCGGGTGGAAGTAACGGTCGAAGACATCTTCAACTAGCCATTTAGAAATAAAGGCTCGGCCAACTGCCGTCATCTCTTGCTTCCCGATCGTTATAGCGTCCTTGTTCACAGCTGGAGTAAGCCAGGTAGGCACCGACTTCCAGCTCTTTCTAATGCTGAAGGACAGTTGTGCGATCAGGCCATCCAGACGGTTGAAGCGAGTCGCATACTCGCCATCGTCGAGAGAAGTGCGTGATTGAGCGATTCTCTGGTGAGCGAGACTGTTTTGCAGTTGCTTGACTTGATCTTCCTTCTCGAAATAGTACTTCTTGACCTTCTGATATTTCTCACCTAGAGTTGAACGTGGTCAGCATGGTTGGTCGTAGAGGTGGACAGGGTTGTGGGACTGCTTACGGAGCTCCTTGTGGTCGCTGAGCAGTTGTCGAATCTGATCCTCGGTCAAGTCCTCGGCGTTGGGCTGCGGCGTCGAGCGACCGACATCCTTGGATTGTTGTGTTTGCTGTTGCGACAAGATAGAGGGGTCTCTGGCGGTTGGGGCGGGGCTCTGGGACGAGGCCATTGATGGCTGGCGGGGCGAGGGTTTATTCAGCGAACTCGAGGTCTGGAGGTGAATTGGCCCGTCGTCGTGCAGTTTTGCAAAATTGCGAAGTGGTTGGTATTGCGGCTGCTGTGGAGTGTCGTGACGGAAGTGCGACTGCGGCGACGCCGAGGACGAGGATGGCGTGGTGGCAGTCGAATTCGGGAGACTGGGGATGACTTGGGCAGGGATGCGGGTGGACAGCGGCTGATCAGGGTGGTCTGGAAGGGATTGATGGCGTTGTGGCGGCTGCTGTTGTTGTTGAAGTGGTTGTTGGTGATGGAATTCAGCTTGTTGCAAAGAGGATGATTTCGAGTGTTGGGCGTGCTGCGACGACAGTGAAGCTTGACGCTGCTCGCGGAAACCCTGTTCGGTGTTTAGCCGCTGCAACCTTCGTTGCATGAAGCGGTCCAGCGGAGGTCCCGATTCTGAAGACACCGAGTCTGCCCCGTTGATACTCATGGTAGCAGAGTCAGACTCTGTAAGATGCTCGAGCTGCTGCTGCTGCGTTGCGTTGCTGTCTGGTACCAATTGCCCCGGGTTCCAGGTGGCTGACAGGCTGTCTCGACCAACCTGGGCGTCACCCTCTGTATAGATACTCGACGAACGCGACACTGAGTCTGCTATCCCGGCCTGCTGTGAGTACGTAGCAGGGCGTGGTGCAAAGTGTTCCGGAGTAGATGCTCTCTGCTCGAGAAATGTCAGTTGTCACCTGATGACCTGCAACATGTATTCATACTGGATGCTGAGCTTCGGCCGTGTCGTACAATGGCTGGGCAGGCTGGTAGTATGAATGTCGCTTGTTGGGTAGTGGATTGCTTGACACTTCTGATGCCCTGTTAAAAAAGGATTTTCTCAACCAATTTCCGTAATAACTCACCCTGATAAGATGATTCAGGTGGCACGTTGACTGTAGAGAAGCGTTGGCTGCGTACTCTTGACAAAAACCCAGCTCGACGAGAAGATGGGTTCGCAGGTGCTCCTTCAGGCTGTAGTTCTGTAGACATTGCGAATGGTTAGCTTAAATCTTCTCTTCTTCTCCTATACTGCTGTCATGTCTCCGATGCTCGCCATGCATTTATAGCAACGAACAGCACGACGGGCTAGCAATGTACGTACCGGGCGAAGCCTGTGGCGACAGGCTGTGGCCTTCAAAGGAATGCTGGGACTTGCGATTCGACCTTTTCTGCCAATGCAATTTGGATAGCATTTGAATAGTCTGCTCCACCCTCAGAGGGCTGCTGTTCGCTGAATAGAGCCGATGGTCTGGAGCGCACGCGCCGAGATTGAGCAGATCGAGGGGTTACTGGCACGCTGCAGCTCCACAGACCCAGGAAAGTTAGCCTATCTGTGAGCTCACCGAGAGAGACAGAGCCTTCTCCTGTTACAGAAAGCCCTCTGATTCGCACCAAGGGCAATCTCTCTTTTTGCTCTGGATATGTAGATTTGCGGCACGCCCTTTGATTACCTAGGTATCCGGCATTCACGGATTCCGCATCTATCCACTACTCTCTGCTGCAAGGCCGGACGCGTCTGTCAGCATCCCCCATGATGTAGAGCCTGGTGACCACCACGATCTGACATTTACCTTTGGCGGCTGCGCATGGCTTCCTTGGCGCGACAAAGACTAGTATCAAGCCATCTCATCTCTCTCCGAGCACGTAATCCTCTTTACTGGCTCTTCGAACCGGTCTGGCCTTGCGCTTGACTTGAATGCATGCACTCCCTGCTGCAGGGCGTTCCCCGTCGCAATGGTCTTTCCCGTCTCTCTTCTTTTGATACCTCTTGTTCGCTTGCTCGAGCACTCTCACATGCGCATCTGTCGGCAAAGATATCGCTCATCCGTGTCCTCTTTGAATGAGGATGTACATCCGCGGCCCGTAGATGGCTTCACACAGAGTCAGATCCGCATTTCGCTTTCCTCGCTCACCTTCTTCCAGCCTCGTCGACCAGGAATGGTCAAGTCTTGCCCGTCCCAATCTGCATCTTTCAGTCTTGTGTAAAAGCCTTGTCCCTAATTATAGACAAGCAATTTACCGTTAAAAATAAGTGTGGAGTTTGTCCCCGTTGTCGGGGAAGTCTGCCTCCCTGGTACTCGTTAAAATTCTCCGGCTTTGCGAGCCCTCTTTTGCAACGGTATTCTCAGATTCAGTGCCTCTCCTGTGCTAATGCGAGAAGATGTTTTTGACTGCCTTCAACCCTACGAAGACGAAATCTTTGTTGAGGTGGTTGACTGGCCGTCTTTCGAATTGTTATCACGTTCCGCTTCACCACGATCCGGCGGAAGAAGATCGACAATGCCTTGAATCCCGAAGTCCAACTAGAGGACAATCATCCGCCTGCAGCTCTTATTCTCAGCAGACATCCGTGTCAGTTCTATTGATATTGCGAGAGCACTTTACTGGAAACGCAGATTCTCTTCCTTATACAAGGCCGCACATTAAGGCAGAATTGTCGCAAGGCATAACGCATTACATTCATCGAATTACCTTTATGAATTCTTCAGGTATGACCTCTGTCAGTTTGCGGCTCGGACCACACCACACCCGTGAAACATTAGATCATGTTTGCAAACGAAGTCTGTAACACCCCGCAAACTCCCAGACAAAATCCGAGAAGTGGCCTTGGGGTAGTCGCTGTAGAGTTGTGTCCGACTTTCCTGCAAAAATTTCATCGTCTGTTGGTGTGAACGGCCATCGTATTTCGCAGATATGCAGCAACGTGTCTATTGACACCGACTTACACCTTGCCGCCGCCCCCGGAGCTCCAGCTAGCCTGACGAGGAAAGCTGAAACCGAAAGGCCTATTCGTGGCAGCATCGGCAAGGAAGCAAGACCTCCGCAAACAGCAGCGCGAAGATCTACAACTATGACCCCTGGACTATTAACCAGAAAGGCAAGCATACCTGAGGATCCTCGCTCTTGTCCTTCACGACGCCAGGCTCTTACAGTGTCCACCCGGCAATGCGGTTGGAAAACAAGACAGCGCACTCTATGGCCTGATAAATCGTGCACGTTTGCGGGTTTCACACTTTAGGTTACTTGATGGGTTCGTCGCCTCAGCAAGGCATTCAGCAACTCGAGTTTCACTTGGCTTTCCTGTAACGACATTTATAAGTTTGTCGTCACTCCTTACTGTTTACTGTGCTTCATTCCTTTGCTTGATTCCTTTTGCAACTGTCAAATACTAATATTCCAACTCTCCTACTCTACTTTGACCAAACAAACTCACCAAATCATAATGTTCACTCTTCGTCAATCGCTGGGTGCTCTTGCAACCATCGCTGCTGCTCCTCTTGCATCTGCCGTTCCCATCACGACATTCTCGCGCATCGGCGTTTCCTCGAACGGTATGGATATCTTGAACCTTCAGGTTAACGCAGCAATGTCTCCTGGACACTTGACAGAAAACACGACCATGAGCTTTGTGGTAGACACTCACAGCTCGAAGGTCACCTGCACCGGTTCATGGGCACCTGAAGGACCTTTCCCAGAAGGTGAATACGTAAGTTCCTCTTTGCAGCACCATGTCAGAGGAAGATTGCTGACATCCATCCAGATTGCCTGTGCGAACAGCACTCTAGGCTGGAACTTCAAGGAGAACACGTACAAGGGCATGAATGACTTCACCCTGCAGATGGAATACACCTACACTGATGACTCGTATGTGACCACCTTCCAGTTCTACCACCTACTGTGTCGAAAGACTGTAGCTAACCTTCTCTCCCAAGTGTCGGTCCATACCCATACAACAAGGTCACAGAATTCAGCCACGCAAACATTACAAGCACCAACGTCGCCTGCTCGTCGAAAACACAGAGCTGCCAGGAGCCCAAGAACAGCACAATCACCGCCATCGTGTATGCTGAAATCGCTTAAGAAGCTTCTCAGAAGGCAACGTGCGCATACCGTCCATCTTTCCATTTGACATGGAAGAAGGCGATCGCCAGGTTGCGATGGTGTGGCCATGCTGCGCAAACAAAACTCATGTCGGGCGCCTTGCAGGGCTTTTTGTTTTTTTTTCTCGTTTCTTCTCTTCTTTTCTCACACAGCGCTGGCTTTTTTCGCTTCTGGCTGGCCAACAACTTTGTACATTAGAGTCTTGTCACGATACCCAAGAACGTTTTTTCTTTCTTCCATTCCCGCGATCACCCATAGATTCGGTGACGATGCTGGTTTTGAATGCGCGTCTGATCTAGCTCAAGTAGGCCATCTCTAACGGGCAAGTGTTGCACAAAGGAGGCTGGAACATTGCCTGGTGCGACGCATGCGAGCGTTTGTCTCACTTCCAAAACTTGAGCCTTGATCATCGGAGTATGATGGAGGGCCTTTTCTTTGAGGGCTTGAATAGTAGGTTCGTGCTATTGCGAATTATGATAGCGATAGCAGTGAGGGCTTCAGAGAAGCTGAGGGAAAGAAATTGCTTTTTGTGGATTAAACATTGTTCAAACTTGCACTTGCCATTCTCCATCAACGGAGATATCTCGTACCTTAACAAGGACATGTATACCATGCAGCGCCTTCGGTAGAAACAGATTCGCAGCTTCAAGTCGGCATACCAGAAGATACTGCTCATCTGACAGCCGTCAACTTCACCATCAAAGGTTTCTTGTCCCAGAAAATGAACACCTTCTGGTTGGCCCAATTTTCGCTCTCCTCTTCCAAACTGATATCGAAATTCAACAGCGTCATCGTCAAAAGCAGTCGCATCTCATGGTAAGCCAAGTTCTTACCAATGCAGTTTCTAGGTCCGACACTGAAGGGTTGCAGTGCAGCCAAGTTGTCGTTCGCATACTCTGGGCCGCCGAGAAAGCGTTCGGGTACAAAGCTGGCGGGATTACGGAAGTTGACACTGCTTTGGTAAGTGGCTCTTTGGTTGACCGCTACTGAGACATCTCCAGGGACCCAGGTTCCCGCGATTGTTGCACCTTCCGCAGGTACTTTGCGTGGTAGGCTGCCAGATACGGGTGGATACATGCGTAAACTTTCTTCGATGCAGGCGTTGAGATATGGCAATTCTGCCAGTGCGTCGACAGTGATATCGCTCTCCGACGTGAAATTTCCACGTACTTCTGCCACCAGCTTTGCAAGCTTGTCTGGGCTGATCAGGAGGTAGTATGTCAGACCTGAAAGTAGCGTCGCAGTGGTCTCGGTGCCCGCCATCATGAAGACAGCAGCATTGGCATGCATCTCGCGCAGCGACATGCCAGCTGTAGCATCTCCCATACCATCATCAGATTGTCTCAACACCTCTGTCCAGAGATCCGGTCGTCCAGGATCACAAGCAAGACGGCGATCGACTCGATCAGATGAGTGCTTTTCGTGCTCTTTTTGTTTGCGGCGTGCGGATGCTGGAATGAGCTTTGGGAGTAGCCAGGGCATGAAAGGGAGCTGCCTGATTGCTATGAATTTGCCGATGACCTTGACGCTGCCGAATACGTTCTTGACCCAGGGAGCATACCTAGGAAGATGTTAGTCACTTTCGAAGGGCGGACCGAAGAAGACATCCCGTGCTACATAAGCAGCATAGAGCGCAAGACACTAGAACCATTAATAAGCAGCAGCTGAACGTGATCAAATGCTGCATACCGTGACGAGTAAGCCCGAGAATGTCACATAGGAGGCATGAGGTATCTCAGGCCACGATTTGATTGCAGAGATAAGCAAGAGTGGATTTTGTCCGACAGACATGTTGCGATACCAACATCCTGGAAGCAATCTCGAAGTTTAAATGCGAAAGATGTTATACGGGTGCCTTGAATCGCAAGGGCGCATAGGACCGTGCATCAGAGTCATTGTGGCACAAAAAGATTTGTCGTACTTCGCACGACCAAAGTGTGCCTTTGAGTAGGATGGGAGAATTACGAACAATACAGCGAGGGCGAGACTTAGACTTGACAACAAGAGCATGGCTGTCAGGCTTCATCAATTGGTGACCAGCCACTCGTGCACATGGTATCAAGATGTTCGTACGAATCTCTGATGTGGGTCTTTATGCTAGTGCCCACTTGCGTGAACGAAGGAGTGTCGTTGGCCAGGCAGAGACGGCGTGAAATTCTGCCGCCCGCCGAGCCCTGGCGGCCCCACCAAGAGCTGTCAAGCTGGCGAGGGATCGAACTTCGTCTACTGCATCACACTTAGCATGTAACCGCGACAGTATTTCGAGGCTCAAGGTCGCCTGCATTGCATTTTGATACACGGCTTGCACGCTGGCATGGACCTCGTGGCTGTCAAGATGTTCCCTCAAAGTCAGCTGCCGGGTTCTGCAGCTTCTGCTTGTTCCAACTCCCGTTGAGAACCCCGCGTTTCAATCTTCAAAGCTCTCCCCAGATCAGGACTGCCGCCTCCATGATCTGCACTCTATCTCGTGGACTCTTCCACCAAGGTCCATGTTTGGCGAACACACTGCACGAATCTAGCCAACTCTAGCGAAGGCGGTATGCGGTTGACAGCTACTGTAACCGTTTACCGAGGGCGACATCATGCAGTCCATGCAGTCTAGCCCGTCAGACGTCGTCTATAAAGGTCGCTGTTGACCACTGTCGATCGACTTGACTCAGCACATATTTTGGATATTGCCCGAGGAACAATGCTGTCTCAAACCCTTGGACTTGCCATCCTTGCTCTGCCTCTCCTGGCTGAAGCCTCCAAGGATTGTTCACAAGCAACCTTCCAGAAAATCATTCCCTCCAACTCAACCTTCAACTATGTCACCAAAGTCGCTGAGGGAGGTACATTCACTGATGCTGAAGCCAACGCCAACGCTACTGGTCTGCCCGAGGGATGCGCTGTAAGCGTAAAGGTGCCTACCCCTGGCAACTCGTCTTACAACATGGCCATCTACATGCCAAACAGATGGAACTCTTGCATCATTACCACTGGAAATGGTGGCTATGGCGGCTTTACCAACTGGCAAGATCTTGGTCAGTACTCTCACTACGGCTTCTCAGCCATCACCACTGTAAGTTTTGATGTGAATTTGTCTTGTCTATGCCGCATGACTGACCGACTAGGACACGGGTCACTTCAACCCAAATGTACTGGACTCGACTTTTGCTCTCAACAAGGGCTCTCTCGAGAACTGGGGTTGGCGCGCTATGCACGGCTCGGTCCTCGTCGGTAAAGCTTTGTCTGCTGCCTACTATGGCCAGACCCACAAGTTTTCCTACTATTCTGGTTGCTCAACAGGTGGTCGTCAAGGACTGAAAGAGATGCAAGTCTCGCCCGATGCATTCGACGGAGTGTTTGTTGGAGCTCCAGCCTGGTGGATCCCGCACTTGAGCATCTGGACCAGTCAAGCCACTCTTGCTAACCTTCCTCAAAACTCTTCTCACCACATCTCCGCTGCATTGGCAAATGTCATCAACGATGAGATCCTCAAGCAGTGTGATCCTCAAGATGGTGTGACCGACAATGTCATCATGAATCCTGCAGGCTGTGTCTTCAACCCTTTGACTCTTCTGTGCGAGGGAGCCACGAACGCTTCTGCTTGCATCACCCGTCCTCAGCTTGACACTCTGTACAAGGCCCTCCACGACTGGACATACTTTGATGGTACTTTGATCTTCCCTGTACCCAGTCTGGGGACACCCCTCGTAGCATACATTGGCGACTCTCCCATCCCAAACCCTATGGGAACTGGAGCGATCGAACACATGCTGCTGAACACCACCGAGCCATACGACTGGAGCACCTTCAACGAGAGCGTAGTTCGTCTTTCCGAAGCCATCGACCCAGGTCACGGCACTCCGGACAACTACGACTTGTCGACCTTCCAGAAAAGAGGCGGCAAGGTCATCCACTGGCACGGTGAAGCTGATCCCATCATCCCCTTCAGGTCGAGCTCGTACTTCTACAGCCAAGTCGCTTCTTCCGTCGCGCCTCATGATATCGAGATGGACAGCTTCTACAAGTTCTTCCCAATCGCCGGCATGAGTCACTGCGCCGGCAGTCAATACTCTCCCTGGTACATCGCTGGTGCGACCCAACCTTTGACTAACGTTAGCCATGGTGTTCCTGGCTTCGATGATGCTCAGCACAATGGTTTGCTTGCGTTGATGCGCTGGGTTGAGAACGGCACTGCCCCAGAGCAATTGATTGCAACCAAGTACAACGACGATGACCCTACCAAGGGTGTTTACCGCCAAAGACCTCTTTGCCCCTTCCCCAGTCAGCCTGTCTACACTCACGGCAAGGTGGACTCCGCAAGCAGCTGGAAGTGCTCATGAGTGGTAGGGTCAATCTGTAGCTGGCTCATTGCAGTGTAGAACTGGATACATGTAGACATATGAATGATCAAAACGATGTTTCGAAAATACCTGAGATCTCCATACAAGAATGTGAAGAAGGGTAGAGTCTGTAAGTCTATTCGACGGATAGATGTAAGCATAGTATCGGCTGGATCTCGGGACTCGACCCAGATGACGAGCTTTTGCACCATCAGAGGATTCACGTACCCCAGACGATGATCGACGAACCATGTTCAAGGAGACAATCAGAGTTGACTATTCAGCAGATGGCGAGCTTTTGCATCATGAATCTGTTGAGGATTCCAGCCCAGAAAAAGGCTTGGTGTTGTTCGAAACCCTGTGAATCATATAGTATATGATCATGGACGCGGAACCTCTCAACGACCATTATTCTGATAGTTTCAAGACAAAAAGATGACTGTAAACGAAAAGAGCTCTGGGATTCTCGCGACTCAACCTCTCGATAGCCCGAGCGATGATGGCGCCTCGAAAGCGGTTCGCAAGCGTGAGTAGTATCACCTTTCTATTGTTGCTTGTCTTTCATAGTATCCTTGCTGACCAAGTCTCATACAGCAACGTGGTATCGCTCTACCTTCTGGAACGCATTCATCTTGGGCATATGCAACTTCCTAGCTCCTGGCATCTGGGGTGCGATGAACTCGCTCGGAGGCGGTGGACAACAGTCGCCAACACTGGTCAACACAGCCAATGCCTTGACCTTCTGCCTCATGGTATTGACCTGCTTCTTCTCATCTGTCGTTGTGCGATGGGTCGGCGTCAAGTGGGCTCTCATCATCGGCACCCTAGGATACTGTCCTTATGCTGCTGGACTCTATGTCAACAACCGCTACGGCGACGGCTGGTTTGTCCTTCTCGGTGCCGCGCTTTGTGGTCTCTCAGCTGGTATATTCTGGTCTGTTGAAGCTGCCATCGCGCTTGCGTATCCTGAACCTCACAATCAAGGCCGCTTTTTGGGTTTCTGGCTTAGCTTCCGTCTTGGTGGCCAGATCGTTGGAGGAGCTATCAACCTTGGTATCAATGTTAACAACAACAAGGCTGGCTCTGTGTCATACCATGTCTTTGAGGCTTTTATTGCACTTCAAGCTCTTGCTCCCTTCGCTGGCCTGTTGTTGAGTCCACCCGAGAAGGTTCAGAGAACGGATGGACTGCCTGTGCGCTTGTGCATTGGAAACAGCATCACCTACGAGCTCAAGGAAATGCTCAAACTCTTCTTTAGCAAACGCTTCTTACTCATCGTGCCGCTGATCGCACAAGCCGTCTATGCTGAGTCTGTGTTCTTTACTTTCCAAGGACTGTGGTTTAGTGTGCGCGCTCGTGCTCTCGGCTCATTCTTATCTGGTATCGTCGCTGTTACCATGGGCAATGTCCTCGGCAGGTACCTTGATTACGCCAAGCTCAGCCTCAAGTCTAGGTCTCGCGGTGCCTTCATCACGATCCTTGGTCTTCAAGGTGCTTGGTGGATCTGGGCAACAGTGCTAGTCACCGACTTCAACAAGACCAACCCAACTTATGACTGGGTTGACCCAGGATTCGGAAAAGGCTTTGCTTTGTTCTTGTTCTGGGTTGCTGGCTTCCAACTCAACTATCTTTTCTTGTAAGGAACACTTCTTGGTTTTTTGTACACGTGAGTGTCACGTACTGACTCGTTCAGATACTTTGTCGTGGGCAACCTCGCCGCGTCCCAAGAAGAACTGATTCGCATCTGCAGTCTCCTCCGCGGTACGGAATCTGCAGTCCAGGCCGTTAGTGTAAGTCACTCCCCATACACTTTTCTAAACCCCGAATTGACCATGTCGCGGCGTACAGTATGGTCTGGGCAGTGTAACCGCCATGGCCAGGACCGGCAATATCTACCTCAACTTTGGTCTATGGGCGGTCTCGCTTTTACCAGCTTGGTTGGTGGTTTCCAAGATTGGTGTGACGCTGGGGGATAAAAAGAAGAGTCGTGAGGAAGGCTTGGAGACCCTTTGAAAGAGTATCTTTTCCCGTGTGATATACACTGTCACAGTCTGATTATGAATAGCCCTCCCGAGGAAATGTACGATGATTCTATGCTTGTCCGTATTCGCAGTAGATTTCGGTATCGGAAGTTTGGCCACAGAGATAACCTGAGATACCGTCTCTCCTTGGACAACACTTCTTTCTGCAAAACGTCGTGCATTTTTACAGTTTCATTGTCAGTATTCAGCACAAGAAGAAGAACAAAGAGCAAATTGACCAGGCAATGCCTCCCCCTACGTCAAATCCCTCCAAGCATTTAGCAGAATTTTGTTTTCATACGATACAAATACCTGCCCAACCATCATCCGAGCAGCGACAAAGCCTCTCAGTATGTCTGATGCTTCTTGACCTCCTCCCAAAGCTTAGGATCCTGCTCGACACGAACCTGCTCAGACTTTTCATCCACAAGTTCATTCAAACGACGCAAATCCATATCCTTGGCCAACAGAGGAATGACGTATTTGTCAAAAGTTTGCCAGTAAGGGTTTTCAAGGTGGTATTTCTGGCTCTGTTTGATGGGAAGAGTGTTAGAACATTTGATGGAAAGAGAAACAAAGAGTAAAAATGAAGTGTGCTTTTTCTTTTTTTTTTCCTTTCTAGGGTTGAGGATGAAAAGGGACAGAAGAAGGAAACTCGACATTGGGCATTTGGATGGTTGGAGGAGAAGGTGAAGAGAAGTACTCACGCTCTCATGGGCATATCTCTCGACAATGGTAAAGGCGCGGGGGTCCTTTGTATCTTGCATGACGAACCTGTATCCACACCAATCAGTTTTCTTGACTCTTTCCTCTTTGTTACCTCTCAAACACGTTGAGAAAGGTATGCGGAAACAGAAGGGTTAAAAAAACATACCAGCCCAGACACTCCTTGTCGTTAGTGTAGACCTGAGAAGCTTCCTGCAGCTTTGCGATCAACTTGTTGATGCACTCCTGGTCATCCTTGGCGTAGAGGTGTACGACGAGAGTGTAAACCATGTCGACGGTGATTATGTGGCAAAGATTTGTTGTTGGAAGAGGTAAAAAGAGAATTGCAGGTTTGTTGATTGTGATTGTAACATTCGATTTGTTTGTAGGAAGGAGGGGTAAACAGCTGGCGTCAAAAGGTGGGATGTCGTTCAAGAAGCTATCGGGCCTATTGTTCCAGAATTTCGGGGCGGCTAGAGAGACGTCATTGCTGTTGAGAGGAGGTCTTCCTGAATCACGAAAATAGTGGACAGCTTCCAAGTGTCTAATCAAGAGAAGCAAAACAACAGCAGAGCAATCACTATGATATCTGCAACACGGAGTTGTATGGCTGACCCATCGATAGAGAAAGCTGATGGATGGCAAGCAAAAGACAAAAAGAGATCTCCTCTCTCTGAGTCGAACAAAGGACCTTCTGATGACAATCGAACAATTACAGTCAGACGCTCTAAACCAACTGAGCTAAGAAGAGATTGATGAATAATTGTCAATTTCCATGTTAAATGTACCTAAAATTGTGCCATTGCTTCCATACTCGATCTCCAAGCATAGTATGACGCGGCCCGCGGACAGGGCAGACCGCCAACTTCCAAGGCCAAGGCAGACCGGGAGCAGAACAACCCGGGCTCAGGTATATAACAAGACCTTGGCAGCTCAGGTAGGTGATTCGAAAGCTGTTTGATCCAACCTGCGCCTCTTCTAGAAATCACTATACCCTACGTCTTCCGCGTTCCACTCACACCACACCACCGTCCCAAGGAAACCAAGAGCTAGGAAAACACACAACACCACCAGCAATACAAGAAAATGGGCTTCCGCGACTCCCTCAAGGAGTTCCAAAACAAAGCCCAATCAGCCATGAACGGCGGTCACCCCCCTCCCATCCCCTGGTCCAGCAAACCTCACTCGTCTTCGCCTCAAGCACCCCAAGCCCCGCCCTACTGGTCACCGCAATGCCAACCACACATCCCCGTATCCTCTCACTTCAAACACGAACAAGGAAACTGGGGCTGGGGCAACAACGAATCCCAAAACTACGTCGACGACACTGCAAACAGCTTCCACACGCCAGACGGAGCGCTGGTGGTTCATGCAATCATCAACCACAGCCATCCTCAAGGCGACAGAAAATTCACTTCTGCGAGATTGTCCTCGCATCAAACACTCGCCAGATGCCGCGGCAGTGTCTCTGCAAGAATAACAGCTCCAGTGGCTGCTGGCATCTGGCCTGCGTTTTGGCTACTGCCCCAAGATCCATTTACCTGGCCCTACGACGGCGAAGTCGACATCTTCGAAGCCTGGAACGGTGATGCTACAAACCACACTTGTTTGCACTGGGGCCATTTCAACGGTGAAGACCACGACAAACACCGCGTGGTAGAAACACCCATTCCGAATATCACCTCTCCCCAAGGCATGAGATTTGATTTCGCTTGGGATGAAGATGAAAATACTAGACAAGGCAGATTGGTGTGGTATATTGATGGCAGACCGGTTATGAAGGCTAGCAAACCTGCGGGAACGAGACCGATGAGGGATTACAGGATTTTGATTAATGTGGCTGTGGGGGGCAATGTCTGTCAGGGTGTCATGCCCAAAGATGGCACCTATGAGTTTGTCATTAGAGATCTTGCTATGCGGGATGCTCCGCCTGGTGGTTGGGACAGATTCGGCAGGGACTGGAACAGTACGAGGGAGGGCCATGGTATGTAGAGCTTGTTTCGTGCTGCTGGAGCTCTTCTCTAATCACTAGACTTATCTCTCTGCTCTTCACACGCACGTTCATCATCACAGATTGGTAACCGTGATCTCGGCTGAATAGAAGCAGGCTTTGTTTACTTCGTCATCTCTGAAGCTTTCAAACATATTAAGAGGAGCTTGGGATGTTGAGCAATTCAACAGTCGATAATTCAGCTTCAGCATATCGCGTACGATGGATAGAGCACGTTACGAGATGACAAAGACTCAAACCTGGACAACAGGTGCTTCAGGATTATCAATTCTGTCATCTACCTCAGGAAAGGAACTCTTAACGTCGCTGTCTCAAAACCGCCTCTCAACCCACGTACCGCTTCTTGTCGCTGATCAAGTGATTCAGCTTGCGGATCTCCGTCCATCTGCTGAAGGATCCCATCTCAAGCAAATTCATGCGCCTCATCTTCCCAGAGGGATTGCCAATGACAACAGGCTTCCAATCCTGATCCGCCTTTGCATCAATACTGCCTCCTCCACGCGACCCGAAGGCACCATTTGGAATGACTTGGACAGATCTGAAGCGCCACATGACAAGCGAAAGCAATATCGTCAGCCCTAGCAGGATACCAACAGTAACACCAGTCGCAGCCTGTGCTCCAAGAGCTCTGGTCACATTGCCACTCACAGCAGTTGCGGCAGCTGCGATCAAGAATCCCAGCCCCTGAGCGGCGTAGATACCTGCACATACGCGGGGGTAGGACGAGTAGTTTGTGCGTCTTCTCCGAGTAGCACTCTCCATACTGGCCAGGCGATGTCTGCTGTTCACACCGGGTTGAAGATCACTGGTGTCGAAAGCTTCCATTGCCAACCCAATGCACTCTGCCATGGCGAGACACGCGAAGAACCCAATTATTGCGGCGAGAATAGTAGGTCCAGCAGGCTTGACGCTGGGTCCGGGAGATGCTAGGACATACGCGAGTCCGGCAATAGGCAGAGCAAAAGTGAACAAACATCGTCTGAGGAGATGCGATGACCACGTAACACGAGACTCAAATGTACCGCTGTCAGTGCGCATAGGCTGAACTCTGTCGCGAGAAAAGACGTTGGCTTTTGTCAGTGGGACAGCGAGTGCTGCGCCTACTGCAACAGCAAAGACAGCTAAGCCGATCCGCTGTGGTTGCCATCCGTAGTTGCGAGAAAGCAGTGCGCCCAGGAGCTGTTGTGTGTCAGAAGACGAGTTGTATCGGCAAGATTCAATCATGACTTACTAATGTGACGAGTACGACCAAGGCGTAGATCCAGGCCAGGTAGACGGCAAGTATGAAGAAGCCGAATTGGCAGAACATGTGAGCCATAAGTCTCATACCAGCCCAGACCTCTTGATACCAGTACTTGGGACCATCTTGATCGAGATGTAGCTTGACTTCACCACGCGCAACACGTTTCTTGAGCTTCTCGTCTTCATCCAGATATCTCAGAACTGATCGACGATATGGAGCACGGCGTGTCTCGGGTGCAACGACATTGAGCAAGATGAAGAAAGAAAGAAGAATGACGCAAACGTAGAATCCCCAGGACGGAGCGAGGTTCTGAGTGATGGTGGCGCCAATCAAAAATCCGAGAGCCAGAGATCCAACAAAGCACCATGACCAGAGACCCAGCCAAATGCCCATACCACCTCCTTGACGTCGAACATCATCATAGACAACAATCTCTTGATGCGGGTTTCGTGACTGGAGTGAGGCGCCGAAAAGATCCAGCAAGGTTGACAAGAAGTTGATGTGTGCAAAGCCAAGAGCCAAACCGAGAAAGAAACGAGGAATGAGTAGACCAACGAGAGCTCTGGTCAAATGCGGGCCTCTGTAGAAAGCTGTTGCGATAGACTGAGGGAATTGAAGGGGAATTGCGATTGCGAGGGCTGCCAATGTGTAAGGTCTTCTGCCGTGAAGAAGCGGAAGTGGCCAACAGATCAAGGTAGTGATTCCCATGCCGAGATATAGACTGTCAAGCGTGTCAGCATTAACGATGAAGCTCTCAAGCATGGATAAGACATCGCTTGGTTCGACGTACAGCACGTTTCCCAGAATCACATGGTGATGCTCATCTCCTAGCTTGTACTGAATCTTGGGCACCTCACCGGCCTGTATGCTTTGGTCAGTGATTGTTGTGACACACTAGGAGAAGCCACTTACATAGATACCGGCAATCAACCCAACAAGCATGGTGTTGAGACAAGCAATGATGGCGGTGATGCGTTTGCGGCCGATCTTCCACTCTCTGGCAATGGGCGAGCGACGGTATCTGTGGAAACGGAATCCTTGTTCGTCCTTCAGGCTGATGTGGTTCTTGCGTGGGTGTTTCAAGCTCAGATCTGGAGTTGGAACATTTGCTGGCGGTGCTTGACCAGGCGGCGCAGGTAGAGCAGGCTGACCAGAAGGAGGTGGTTGTGCAAATGCGGGAAGAGCTACGGGTACTTCTCTGCGTTCCGGAACGTGGTAGTATGGTGACTCGAAGATGCGACTTGCGCCGGCTTTTGGCTTCCATCTCTTGGGCGGAGCTGGAGCTGGACCTGCTACCTCTGGCGAGTTGACAGCTGGGTACTGAGCTGGTGGGTAGTCCAGGGTAACATAGTGTCTCGGGTCATAGACAGCATACGGCAGTGTTGGCTGAGGAGGAGGCGAAGGTGTGCTTGATAGCTGAGGATCAGAACGAACAGGTCGAAGGGATCTCCGTTTGGGCACACCAGGAACCGAGATACGAAGAGGTTCATGTGGTATCTGCTCTGGCGTTTTGACTGATGCATCTTGTGGAATGACGGGAGGCAAGACGACACCACTGGTTTCTCCCGCTGGGGGTGGTAAGACGGTCTCATCTTGACTGACTGGTCCAGGCTCAGAACCACCTCGGAGGTCACGGCGAGTCGAGGGCCGCCTGGTATAGGCCCAATCATGCATAGTAGAGCCCATCGACAGCTTGGAGTACATCTGGGGTGGGGTCTGAGTCATGGAGAAGTCTTCCGAGGACGAAGGCCCCACGATGGCCTCCTGAGATGAAGGACGCTTGCCGTCACTCTCGAAAGGCGGGCTTAGTATTGGATGGACAACTGAGCGCTGCCTGATCGAGTGACGGGGGACGGCAGGAGGTACTGAAGCAGTGGGAGCTGGCTCAAGAGAGAGACCACTCTTGCTCTTGGTGTGAGCAGCCGGAATGCCGACATTGGATGCTTCTGGCTTTGGGTGCGTAGATGAAATGTTGGACTCGATGTCTGCATCAGAGTCGGAACCCTGATCGTACTCATCGGATGAGAAGTACTCGTCACTCTCAGTATCGTCGATGCGGAGAGGTGGAGCCATGTAGCCGTGGATGGTGCTTGACTTGCGAAGAGCGATCTTGGCTTCATCCAGTATTTGAGCAACGTCTTGGGACCTGTTGTTGTGAGCGGCGTCTTGAGCGACGGTCAGGGCTTCTTCCATGAGGTTGTGAAGTCCAGTAACTGCACGCTCGAGGTTCTGCTTATCCTTTTCGATGGATGAAGACGAGGGCGGCGATTGTGTCTTCGGTGAGACATCAGGGGAGTGGAATGTCACGGTACCACGAACTGTTGATCTGCGAGATAGAGTGCCGTCGTTGTAATGGCCTAGGTTGGATGGATCTGGTGATGATGACGAGAGATGTGGCTCAGGTTGGAGCAGCGGGCCTAGACTCGATGTTCGAACGGGGATCTTGATGTCCAGCTCAGATAGAGGAACCATTGGCCAGGTAGGCGGTTTGCCTGATTGCGAGGACGAATAAGACGAAGGGGTATACATAACGATGCTGTATATGATGATGTGGTGGTTAGATGAAAAGAGAGTCGTGATAATGACCAGGGCGAAGTGAGGAAGTGCCAAGGTGCCATGTTCCTGCCATATTAGCAGCGTCAGTTTTGTCGGTTGTGGTTACCTCAGCTTCGAGCTCAGCGGAAACTGGGCCCAGTTTCCTTGCAGACCCCAACCCATGGCAGCCACAACGATCGCATACATTTGTTGGCGCTTCAATGATCAACTCAGACAGTTTTACAAGATAAGTGTACAAGGGAAAGTCGATGGATTGAGCATTACTCTTCATACTTGACATCCCCCTTGCTGACATCAGGGTACACGTCAAACCTTCTTTGCGTATAGATTGGAATGCCTTTTCTCGTTCGCTCAATTGTCTCTCCGTCCAGATCGGCATAGACAATGCCTTCCTTTTCATCCAGTTCACTAAGAACTTCAGCATTGGGGTTGACGATCATGCTGTGACCCCAAGCATTGTAGTCGGCAGTCATATCTCTAGCAGGCGAGCAGAGACCGACATAAACCTGGTTGTCCATAGCTCTTGCGCGTGCTTGCAGTTTCCAATGTAGCTCGCCTGTGGTGAGGTTGAAGGCACCGGGATAGAGCAGCAGGAAAGCACCCTGCCTTGCGGCAATCATGGCTAATTCGGGGAAGCGAATGTCATAGCAGATGGCAACAGCAATCTTTCCATACTCGGGCAGATCAATCAGAGTGACCTTGTTTCCAGGACTCAAAATCTCGCTCTCTTGGAATCTAATCTTGCCGGGAATATCAATGTCGAAGAGGTGGACCTTTCTGTGGGTGGCCAGCAGGTTTCCGTCAGGACCAAAGACGAGACTTGTATTGTAGTGCTTCTTTGTGTCGGCAAGGTATTCAGGGATACTGCCGCCAATCAGGTAGGCCTTTGACTCCTTGGCTAGGGCAGACAAGGCGTGGAAGGTGGGTGATTGTGACTCGGTGGGTGGTGAGGGTTGCAGGGTCTCGGCGTATTTGGGGAAGTATTTTGTGCCATAAGGAGAGTTGAAGCACTCGGGTAGAACGACGACATTGGCACCCTTGGATGTAGCTTCGAGGACCTTTGATCTTGCGCGTGCGAGGTTGGCCGCCTTGTCAGCGCCTGCTCTGTGTCAATCATGGTTCCAGCGGTCGAGGAGTCAGGGCATACCGGTTGACAGCTGGACGCAGGCAAGCTTCAGAGGCTTCTTCAGTAATTTGGCCATGTTTGTTGTATAATAAGAAAGTTTGTTGGTGAACGTTTGTTAAAAGGTCCATGATCAAGAGGTACCCCAAAGGCCATGACGCAACCCCACCTGCTATCGATATGCGGCGAGTCGCGAGTTGGAGAAGGTTGAACCTCTCCAAATGCCAAGGCCGAAACATGGTCAGCTTTGGCCCTTGCGAAATGTTTCCCAAGATTATTCCAACACCCAAGCCAATACATCCCCAACATGTCGCTCGCTGCTGCTCTGCGCGCTCCTATGAAACGTCTTATTCGTCGTATGCCATTGCGATTGGCGTCAACAAGCAGCAAACAACCTCTCAAATACACTGGTCGCATTCCCAAGCCCGCTCCTCCACCACCAGGTCCCGGCGAGACAAAGACCCCCGACACTCAGGAAGAGACCCAACAAGCCCGCAAAGCCATCATGGACTCTATTCAACAAGACAGAAGCAAGGACTACAAGAGGAGATACAGGGCTTTTGCCTTCAAGTGGACTTCCATCGTCGTCGGCACTCCCTTCGTCATCTTCTTGACTCCATACTTGTACAAAAGAGGTGCGCTTGATACAACGACAAGAACAGTTTCACAACCCTAACATTGCTATGCAGTTCTCCTCGGCGAAGAACGAAAAAGACTCGTCGTAGACGAAGACGACGATGAGGACCTCAACTAGACCTACCAGATCACCAAGCACAGTGTCCACCATCAATACGCATATCGCTACCCGTCATGAACGAGCTGGCATCACTGATCAGGAATACGGCTGCTCCACGGTACTCTTCAGGCTTGCTCAGCTTGCCCAGCATGTTCTGCGTTGGCCACTCGCGCCGTCTCTCGGGGTACTTGACAAACAGAGCCTCCACCATGGCTGTCACAATGTACCCGGGCGAGATTGTGTTGACGCGAATACCATGCTGGCCCCACTCGCTTGCCAGGTTTCTTGCCAGTTGAATCACTCCTGCCTTGCTCGAGTTGTATGCTGCGCAGATCAGTCCCTATTGGTGTTCCGTTAGCCATATCATCAAGCATACAACGAGACCGAAGTTTCATACCCTGTTAGCGACAGTGCCGCTCATGGATGCAATGAAAGCCATGCTTCCGCCATTTCCATGCTTGATCATCTGCTTGGCCACCGCCTGCGCCGTCATGAAGACTCCTGTTATGTTGACTTCGAACATAGTGTTGGCATCCTTGGCTGTGTATTCGAGCGCCGTCGTTTCTTGCTGGATACCTGCTGCTGCCACGAGTCCGTCCAGACGGCCCTCCGTGTTGGAAATGTCTTCGATGATCTCGTTCAATTGCGGTACATCACGAACATCGATCTGGCGGTAGTGGAATGTGGTACCGAGCTCCTCAGCTGCGCGTCTTTGAACGCGGTAAAAGTCCTCGCTGGGCTCAGGCAGGCGGTCCAGAGCATAAACTGTCTTGACGTTAGTCTTCGACTCTTTGTCAGATCTCATGCGCAGCATTACCGGTTGCGCCAGCCTCAAGCAAGGCTTCGGCCTGTACCAATCCCAGTCCACGTGCGGCGCCAGTCACCAAAACAACTTTGTCGTTGAGCGCAAACTCTGGCAGACGCTTGGTTGTTCCAAGGTATGATGCAGCATTGTAGTTGTCCTTCAAGTGGGCAGACTCGTCTGAAGGTGGTTCTGGGGCACCACGACCAGAGACAATAGGATTACCCTTGGGAGGGTTCTTCAATTGGTCAAGATCAGACTTGGAGGCATTTTGTTGACGAGCAGAAATTGCAAAAGTGCGAACGGTGTTTGACTTTGCTGCACCAAATGCAGTGCGGGCAAAGCGTGAAGACAACCTCAGAGGAGCCATTTGGACGGTAAGGGAGGAGGAAGGGAACTTTTCGAGGAGAATACGTTTGAGAGAGAAGAGAAGAAAGGATGCAGAGTACTGCCACAGAACGACCCCGCTGTCCTTTTTATTGCAGCTCCTTCCTGCATCGGTCATTACTACACTTGACTTCCCTTCTTGGTTGTCCGAGACGCTGCTCCTCGTTCCGGGACTCGCAGCAGTGGACGGTGGACACGCGCCAGAAGCAATGACAGCTATACCACCACACTCCAGTTATTGTGCAGCAGATTTCAGTAACAACAGTCAATGTTCTATTCAACCCAATCTGTCTCTTTCTGCCAAACTCGCCCTTACGTGACTTCTGCAACCTTTCGTTCAAAGCAGCAAACAGATCGGCGGTTTAGCTTTCGAAGATGCTTGACCCAGGCCGTTATGGCCGCAGAGCGGAGGTGATGCGGGGAAAAAAAGTGGCAGCTCTCGGATTACCTCTTTGGGACAATGGCATGTTAGGGCTGGTGGGTATTCAGGCGCGCGCCGAAGATTGCCTGGATGGGAAAATACTGCTCTATATCATATCATCGTGTTCCCATTCATCCTTCGTGTATTGTGAATCGGATGAGGCATGCTGTTGCGGAGAAAAGCAGCGGCAGTAGCATGGCCGTATGCATGGTACAAGTCGTTTGCAGGACAAAGAACGCATAACAATTGATGTGTCGGCTGCATGCTGGACAGGGCATGTTGCTGTCCTTTTTCCTTGACATGCATATGCCTGGTTTTGAAACCGCGAGGCAGCCTTGCAAGCCAATGCAAGTTCCGAATGCGCCTAGACCATTGCTCTCGCATGACATGTCACAAAATATTGCTGTCGACAAGTGAGTGGAGGTCTACGAGCAGGCAGCACAGGGCACGTGAATGCGCGGACGCGGAGTGAGGTGGATTGTGCGCGGTCGACCAAGGCCGAGCGTTGCGAACTCTCGGGTTGCGACTTGCATCATCCGAGAGAATTAACTTGGAGGAAAGAGCGACTTTCAACCCAACTGCCCATTTCCGTCGCACAAAAGCGATTGTGCCTCGCATCGCACCATGTCGACCCTCCATCCCAACGCCGACATGGAGGAGGTCGAGGACGAGCTTATTTTCCAACAAACCCTGCTGGACACTCTGGATCCCACCGAGAGCAACGAGCGCAGACAAGAGGTGGAATTGGCTATCATGGACCTCGAGAGGCGCATGGCTCATTCCAACGACGCCGCCCCTGCTTCATCACATTCAGAGAGCTATCCCTCATACAATGCGCCCGGCGCATACCCTCAGTCCGGAGCCAGCGACATGGATCAAGAATTCCCGACATTCGACGCTACCACCGCTGTCCCCACTCCTAGCAGAAACACACAGCTCAAGAGGAGCCGCGATGAGGTGTCGCCACTGGCCACCTTCGACAGGAACAAAAGACCGGCCCCGACTCCCATGGGCCCGCCAAGTCAGCGACCACTTAGCCAGGATCGTCGCATGGCTTATCTGGAGAGACAGCGTCAGATCGAAACCGCCGCCCGCCAGCGAAGAGAGTCTGTGGCGGCTGACGCCGACTTTGCCTCGCGACTAAGCCAGCAACCCTCTTCTTCCTCCGTCGCCGGTCCATCCCGCACCAACTCCAACTCGCAGTCCGACATGTCGCCCAGTAGAATGGCCCCAGTCTTTCGACCTCCAGGTTACAGGAGCGATCCTCCCTCGCAATCACAAGCTCCTGCTCCGTACCCCACTGCAGACATATCATCCGTCAAGCCCGAAGTTTACTCGAGTCCTGGCTTTGGTTACGCCTTTCGACCCGTCAAGCCCGAACCTACTCAACGTGCTACTCCTTCGGCCACCCGCTTCGGCGGTCCTACGGTGATTGATCTGACTGGAGACGATGAATCCGAGCCTCAACAAACTCAAGTTCAACGACTCAGGTCGGATCCGGCCGAGGAAATGCGCCGTCGCCATCTCTGGGAGCAGAACAATGCTGTTAGCGCTCAACACAAGCACGAAATCATGATCCGCCAGCAGCAAGAGATTGCTTTCCGTCAAAGACAAGAATCCACTCGCCAAGCAGAGATAGCTCTGCAAAATTCCGCGAATGCGTCCCGCGAGATGATCGAACAGGCTAACCGCCAACGTCTCCAGCAATGGCAACAGCAAGTTGCTGCCGTTCAAGCCTTCAATGCCCAGAATCCACTCCAGCGCAGGCCTGTCCCGAACCATGTGCCTTATGCTCAGCCATCTCTTTCCTTCATGCCTTCGTCACAACAACCCGTACCACGCGCCGCTTATGAAGATCTTACTCAACTCGGTGGTCTCATCAACGGACGCGGCAGACACGCAAGATTTGACTCGCCAGATGATGAGTTGCAATATCTACGATCTACGACAGTTCAGCGAGAGCCCCCAAGCTGGGACATGTTTGATGTCGACAGTGTCGACACTAAGGAGGAGCTACGTAAATTGATGGAGAACATTCAGTCAGACGATGCTTCCAAGATTGCTAACGAAGAGGATGTGCCAGTCGAAGGACTCACTATCAAGCTCAAGCCCTATCAATTCGCCGGTCTTGAATGGCTTCAGAAGATGGAGAATGGCTCCAACAAAGGTGGCATCCTTGCTGATGACATGGGCTTGGGCAAAACTGTTCAAGCAATCTCGCTGATGGTCACAAACCGTTCGGAAGACCCGGTGAACAAGACTACTCTGATCATTGCACCTGTTGCTCTTCTCCGTCAGTGGGAACAGGAGATCATGACGAAAGTGAAGCCCGGTAGACACAGGCTGCATACGTTCATCCACCATGCAAGTGCCAAGAAGAAGAGCCACAAGGATTTGCGTGACTTCGATGTTGTTCTGACTACTTTCGGTACCATCGCCGCCGAACTGAAGAAGATAGAGAAGTACGAGTTGCGTAAAAAGACAGACCCAGCGGCGCAGCCTAGAGATGACGAGAAGTGCATGTTCATTGGTCCAGACTGCAGGTGGTACAGAGTCATCATCGACGAAGCCCAATGCATCAAGAACAAGACTACCAAGACCGCTAGAGCCGCCTTTTATCTCCAAGCTCGTTCTCGATTCTGTATGACAGGAACTCCCATGATGAACAGTGTTGAGGAGCTCTACTCTCTCATCCATTTTCTGCGTATCAAACCCTATAACAACTGGAACAAGTTCAGGACCGATTTCAATCAGCCATTGAGAGGTACCAACGAGGCCGGACGTCAGATGGCTATGCACAAGTTGCAAGCATTATTGAAAGCCATTCTCCTTCGTCGCAACAAGAAAACCGAGATCAATGGCCGCCCCATTCTCAACCTGCCCGAGAGACGTGTCGAAGAGACCAACCCCGAATTCAGTGAAGACGAGCGTAACATCTATGTTGCCCTCGAGACTAGCTCTGCGGTCAAGTTTAACAAGTATCTCAAAGCTGGCACCGTCAGCAACTCCTACATGCAAATTCTGGTTCTTTTGCTTCGTCTCCGACAAGCCTGTTGCCATCCTAACCTGATCAAGGATCTCGGGATTGTTGCTGCGACTGCCGAAATCTCACAGGAGACGATGGACGAAATTTGCAGGAGCCTCGAACCGAGTGTTATCACTCGCATCAAGGAAGCAAACGGTGTATTCGAGTGTCCTGTTTGTTATGATGCCGTAGAAAACCCTGCCATCTTCACCCCTTGCGGTCACGATACCTGCCCGGACTGCTTCTCCAGAATTGCCGACCCTTCCAATGCGCTCGCTGAAGGAGACGAAGGACGAACTGCCAAGTGTCCTGAATGTCGTGGTCCTATCAACACGAAGAAGGTCATCGATTACGAATGCTTCAAGCGTATTCACATGCCTAACGAAGCTGCTTTGGATGAGGCGGTCGATATCAAGAATGACGCAGATGACGCCGACATGGCTGCCGTTGACACTGACGACGACTCTGAGGACGAGGAAGAAGACGATGACGATGAGACTGATTCTCTTGATGGGTTCATTGTCGAGGATGGTGCTGAAGAGGAAGATGGCGAGGAGGCAGCGGAACGCAGACAGAAGGCTGCTCTGAAAAAGCCCGAGAAGAAGGTTAAGTCCAAGATGAGCAAGAAAGCCAAGGGAAAACTCAAGGAGTCAAGTAGCTCCGAGAAGAAAAGGAAGGCGGCCACGATGACCATCCCTGAATTGAAGAAAATGGCAATCAGGAAGCCGGCATGGCGAAAGATTTACCTCCGCATGTTGAAGAAAGATTTCAAGCCTTCTTCCAAGATCGAACGCACCATGGAGATCTTAGATGGCATCATGACAGCACCCGAAGGTGAGAAGATCATCATCTTCTCCCAGTGGACGTCTCTTCTCGATCTGCTCGAAGTCCCTGTGTCTGAGAAGGGCTGGGGCTATCGCCGTTACGATGGAAGCATGAACGCCAAACTCCGTGCCGATGCTGTGGACGACTTCAAGAACAAGCCAAATGTTCGCATGATGCTCGTCTCGCTCAAGGCCGGCAATGCAGGTCTGAACCTCAACTGCGCCTCTCAGGTCGTCATCATGGATCCCTTCTGGAACCCATACATCGAGGAACAGGCCATCGACCGCGCTCACCGTCTTGGGCAAACAAGACCCGTCATGGTGCACCGCGTCTTGATCAAGGAGACTGTCGAAGACCGCATCATCGCCTTACAAGAAAAGAAACGCGCTCTCATCTCCGAAGCCCTCGACGAAAAGGCATCACAGAGTCTGGGCAGATTGAGTGTACAGGAACTGGCGTATCTGTTTGGTATTAATAGGAATGTCAACGACCCGCTACCCGCCGCTACCCCCAGGGCTAGAATCCGTCAGGGCGGTATTGGTGGTTTGGGTGCTTGAAGGAACGAAGTACATCTGTTTATGGGAGTTTACAAAGAGTGATGGATGGGGTTGATGGGATGTCAATGGAATGTCAATGGGGTCATGAAAAGGAGATATGGGATTAATTGCTGATGAATGGCGTACGGGATTCTGTTGTTCTTTCTCACCGACACGATTAAACGATGGGCTATGGCGCTTTTCTTGTCTTTTCTTTCTGTCCACTGTTACGGACTTCTTTCTTACGGTACATGGCTACTTATACATCGATGCTCAAAGCAGAACATACAAACTTTTTAATCCTTCACTTCTGGTTTAGTGTTGACGAGCCATCAACCACGCGACAATTTCGATTTTGATTCGCTGAATCTAGTTGCATGCTGCAGCGGTCTTTTGAGGGTGAGTTCGTTCTCGAGGCGTGCTTGAAAATCGACAGTATGATTCATACCAATGGATGTGTCGATGTTGACTTGTGATTTCTCGATGGTTCTTCTTATGTTCGGTTCGTGGGTACCGCTAGGTCTTGGGATCGTTCGACTTCTTGCTTGTTGCATGAACATAACCGACTGCTTAGCGTGGATAGTGAGGTAGTTGTCTGCTCCGTTGGCCGTACAAGAATTCCTACAGTGACTTTCGATATCGCCAAGCTCATGATCCCGACCGCTCTGTCCTATGTGTGCTGAATCTCATGTTTGCAAAAGATCATAGCCACCGCCAAAGATATCATCTCAAGGGCCAAGCCCTTTCCTGAACCAAACAACAACACGCTTGTCAGACATGCCACCGCAATTGCGATGGCCATGATGAGAAAATTGCCGACGGAGGTGTACAAAGGTGCACCCTTTCCCGTATCTAGACTTCGATAATACCGCCATCAATCCACGCCTGCATGCCAATCAAGTAAAGGACATCGAGAAAGTTGGCCCAGGCAAGCTTGTTGTCAGTCTTGCTGTTGTCCGAACTCGGGAAGACGATGTATAAAAGGTTGTGTAGGAGCATGAGCCAGGGGAGGAGTTTCATAGAGGTTCCGATGATCCAGCTGGGCCAGGATTTGTTTTTTGTGGTCTTCTCCATATTGGGCGAAAGTTCGTTCTTTGTAGTTTTGGTGGCCATTGTCTGGTTAAGTGATTCGGTGGGATGGGATGTAGCAGGTATGGGGGGGTTTCTCCGACAATTGCTTTCTAGGAGACACAGGGCTTCTTATGCACGTCACATGTCAAAGACACACTTTCCTCGTTTCTGTTTCGGTCCGTACTTACCGTCATGTCTTGGTATCATCTGATTGCTGCCTTGGTGAAAAAGGGCCGACTGATTAGCGTAGAGCGTGGGGTAGTTTTCCGAGTTGATATAAGAAGATCGACATTGACCTATAACGCACTGATATCGCCAAGACCATGCGTCAACCTCCTCTCTCGCACGAACGCCGAATATTCCGTGTTTGTAGTGGATCAGAATGATACACGACGATGCGGAAATATAATTAATCCATCTTCACATGAGTACCCGATAATTCCCCTTGCAGAGGAACTCTTGCCGAATCTCTCTGGTTCTTCGCAATTCTTTGCTGATCTTGCGATAGCGTGCTATTCTGGGCTTGAAGTTGTATAAATACTTAGCATGACCGTGATCACAACTGATCAGCGAGATCGAGAACGTCGAGACGATCATAACGTTTGCTGTCGAGAAGCAATTCCTTAGGGAACCACTCATCTAACGCCCCTCCAGGAAACCCGGGCGATGCAGGAATGTTCTCGTGTTCCGATCCCATGATCATGATACCAAGTGCGGTGCCACAGAGCCAGGCAAAGACCATGCCTTCTCCGTTGTAGCCCGCAGCAATCCACTCTGATGAATGTCTTGAGCCTGTGCCGGAACCTCTGGCACTGATGCGCGAGTCCAACTTTCCGACGAAGGGAAGAGAATCTCCCGTCAGTGATATGATGCCAGACCAGTGTTGTTGTAGATACCTCGACTGTTTCTGGGTCGCCTTTTCTTCCAGCTCGGGCGGGAAGACAATGGGCATGATGCCAGCTAGATGTGCAGATGTGATTGCATCGGTACGACTGTCATCCCAGATACCAACCTGATCGATGCCGTTGTCTTTAGAGCGGAAAACTCCTCCACCGAGCATGATGTCGCCAGTACCACCAGAAGATGGCCTCTGGGTCATGTAATCAAAATCATCAGGACCATAGATCAATCCCCAAGAGCGATCTCCGTTGCAACCTGCATAGCTGTGGTTGCCAGGGTTCTGTGCAGACATGTGGGCCCTAACACCTGTTGCTTTCTTGTTGAGCTTCGGCAGTAAGTGTCCCATCCAGGCATTGGTTGCATGAACAAGGTGCTCGCATCTTATGACGCCTCTGTCTGTGTGAACGTTGTAAGCGTCTTCGGTGCCACTCTTGTCGACCGAGATTACTGTCGTATGGGTTTCGATAGTGAGTTGGTCAGGAAACTCGTTCAAGAGCTCATCCCAGACTGAAGTCACAAGCCTATACGGCCACAAAGCTCCTGCTTGATACGAATATGCACCAACGACTTGGTTGCTGACTGCGAATTTCTGTCTGGCGTTAGCCTTCATGATGGGCAGTCACGATAACCTTGACTGGGGAATTACCTCTTGAGCCTCAGCTGCTTGATAGATTCTGCCCTGATGTTCAGGGAGAAGTGTTTTCAGCTTGGCCGCTGTCTGGCAGACGTCGTCAAAGGTCTTTTGGTCGAAGAAAAGATCGACAGTCTCAACCACGCGGCATTCAGCTTGTGCAAAGTCTTCGCTCTGACAAAGGTCGGTAAGACATTCCAGATGATTCAGTTGAAATCTGGTAAGTGCGACGGCTCGTTCGACTCCAAACTTTGTTTCCAGCCTCTGGAAAGTCTCGTGGGGTGAAGCCTTGATATGGCCGCCGTTGCGCCCAGTGGCACCGCTGCATATGTCCCTGGCCTCGAGGACAGTGATTGTGATGTCTTGGTCCTTGCGCTTGCTTTCTTGGAGCAAGCTGCGTGCTACAGCGGCGCCAGTGATGCCGCTACCGATAATGACCACATCTGCTTTGTCGGGAAGCCTTTTCGATCGAATGTCTACAAGCTCAGGGAACGGCGGGTCTTCCAGCCAGTATGAACGAGTAGGGTTACCATGCGGCAAAGATGCGCCTTGCTTGATCCGCGCGACAAGAGCTTCGTACTTGCGATTGAGGTCGAGTAGCGTTTTGACAGCGGTACGCAACGTCTTCCAAGACCGCTTGATCGAATCGAAGAACCCCATGATCATATCCAATTTTACATGGCACGGCGTTGAGATACATATATAACAGGCATGAACAAGTTAGGGAGTCGGATCCGACGGCTTTTGAGGTGGAGAAGAGCGAGGGATTTTGGCCAGCCAGCCGTCGTTCCCGCCAAACCGAACGGCGAACGCGTATTATTTGAACCTTATTGGTTGTCAGCACTACACTTTATCCCCGCTCGGCTAGGATAGACCTTATCCCCATATATTAGTACTTCCCCTTCAAGAGAACTATACTCGATACTTCAAGACCTGCGAGGTCAAATAAGAGTGCTAAAGGTATAAACTGCAAGCTCTTTTCTGTGTTGTTTAAACCTTGGATGTCCAGGTAGATTGAGGCGTAGAAGATGACACTTGCAAAGCAGCCAGTAGAAAGAATTGCAGAGATCTGAAGCGCTTAGACTGCGCTCCAGTAAACCATTAACTGGTGCAACGTGACGTTCCGCTCGGCTTGATACCCAGGATCTGGAAACGGCAAAGTATATTGTTGAGACCGAGAGCGAGGTCATGAAAAGTGGTGACCGCTAAGTCATGTTTCTGCTTGCGAGATTGAGACTGTATGCCAGAGAAGAAAATGTTTACCAAGGTGGAAGATGCTCTGACGATGCCCTTTTGGTAGGAAGAGAGAAATGGGGAGTGAAGTTATCATGGTCGAAGCCGACAATCTAGCCTGGACACTGGAGACGGTAGGTCGCGCTTGATTTGATACCATCTAGCATCTCGACTGATGCGGAATGATGCGAATCATTTGCAACCTTTTCCAGGAGCTTTGTTCTCTTGATGAGTGGCGACTACCAGGAAGCGAAGCAGAGTTGTGTGTAATGTAGCTCGATTGTGACAGCGTTGAATCTTTTGTACACCCAAAGTGTCATCCTATTCCCTCAAAGACCAGTATAGCAGACCGCACTAACAACCACATGTATACAAACAAGATAGAGCACTTTTCCAGCTAGTCATAGCATCTGGTCCTCACCGATATCTTCGTAAGCACGCAGAAGGACATTTAAGTATGTCTTGCAGTACTCATCCAATAGCTCCCTAGTGCTTTCGAAAATATGCGGTGGCTCCACTGTTCCCAAACGACTGACCCATGTCCACTTCCAGGTGTCTGTGTCGTCTTTGAGCCAACACAGCCAAGTGCCACCAGCAATGGGAGCGTCCACTTGACCCATGGTCAAAATCACCGTCGCCTCGTATTCAAGAAGGTCCACTCCAGTAGCCATTCTCATGTGATCCGAACGGTCGGCATCGAGCCCGAGCGAGATGAGGGGCACGGCCAGTCCGCCAAATGCCTGAGGTATGTCGGAGCAGGTCAAGGGAAGTCCTGGTCCTTCGAGCAAGTCTGTCAAAGCACAGAGTTGCTTAAAATCTTCAGGGAGAGTCAAAGGTCCTGGCTCCAAATGTTGCGCGGCACGGTTCTGGAGCCATGATTCGACCTTGGTAAAGGCTTGAAGTCGTTCTTCCTCAGACCTGGGGGCCTTTGTTCCGTCGTTGATCAACGAGTAGAAGTCCTGACCACTAGTGATTGACGAAGGCATAGCACCAGCCAAGCTATCCGGCCACTCTTCGTACCAGACATCCTCAAGTTCTTCTCGATCCATGCTGTCAGGTGAGACTTCGACTCGCTCAAATAATTTAACAAGACAATTTCGTTTGAGTTGTAGAACACGAGATCGGTGGAGCTCGAAGGATGCAAGTAAATCAGCATCCACGAAAGTCATTTCGTTTAGAGGATGTTGGCGCCAGTTGCGGATTAGAGGGAACGATGTTGGAAGGATAAGGTCGGGACCTTATAGCGGCTGTCGGCAATGCTGTCGGGCCCACGCGTGAGAAGCGGTCCCCGAACCCTTGGACCCCTCGGCGCAAATGTGGGGCGCTCCATGCCGAAGCCGCACCATAACTCTGACCTCCACCGACGACATGCCATTCAACATACCTCTCGAAGCATCTTAGGATGAACGGTGCAAACAGACTCATCGACGCGTCGCAAGCCGACCAGCTTAATCTGTTTCGTGGTATCCTAGAGTCTCCATCGAGGTGGCACTGGTTTCGATAATCTCTTTCACTGCCCACAACCTCACGACGACTCCTCCTTTAATTCGAGCTCCAATCATGCTGGGATGCATAGTATTGGAAAGAATCATGACGATGAACATCAAGCTAGCATCGAAGACGTAGATGAATGCTTCGTGCGACATGATGTGGCCAGACTTGCCTTGTATGTATTCGACCACGCGATAAATGCAGCGTACCATGATCAGAGTACTGCCGAATATGAGCACAATCAGAGCAGAACGCCACGGAGCTTTGCGAGAGCCATTGAAGGCACGCATGGCGAAGACAAGAGCGGTGGTGATGAACAGGCCAAAGAAGATGATTTGGATGAAGAGACCGACAAGAACGATCTTCTGTCCCCGCGAGGCAGCGCTGGCGCTGGTTTGGGTGAGCATGACACCACCTATTGTTGTCTGGTCAGTACATGTTCGCTGTCGCTCACAGCAGCAGAGACTCTCTCATACCTACAGCTTGCACGAAGAATGCAAGAATATCGCCCAGGACAAAAATCTTGGTCAACCAGGATCTTCTGATGATAAGTTTATGCTCGCTTCCCGATACCAGTGCAATACGTCCGAGCATCATATACATCGAAGCTGCAAACAAGACCGGCGCAAGGAGGATAAACAAAGTTTGGATGACGAATGGTCCGAAAGACCATTCGTAGCGGGTCTCTGTTGCGTTGATGGCGCGGCCCAGGTATCCGATGATCTCAAAAATGCCTCCAGTGATAAAAGGGATCCAGAACCAGGATCGAGTGCGAGATATCTGGTAGATGTGGAGGATGACCGTTAAGAAAAAGAGAACGATGAACACCACGGCCGCCGCCAGAGATGGTTTGTAAGCGTAATATGTTGCAGAGCCAGAACCTGACATGATGGAAATGGATGAGTAAGGGAGAACGTAGGCCAGAAGCAGATACAAGTAGGTGTCGTGCTGGAACAATCGGCTCCATGAGAGACCACAAGATCATATATACTCATGAACTAGCCGTGAAACACGGAGAAAAAACACTACAAGCACGGAACGGAACTTCGACAAACAACTCAGTTGTACGTCCGGAAGACACATTGCAGAGTCGCCGTGCCGTTGAGCTGATATTTCCTGCTTTGCATCTCATTTAATTTGTGTCTTGTCGCGAGAGGCGAATAGAATCTAGAGTCGAACGTCGTTGCAGGCATCGGAGGAATTGCTCATGATACCTCCGACCCACTTTTCTCTTGCCGTCAGACAGGCTTGTCACGACGTGTCTTCCGGACGGATGGTCAAGCAGGGACGAGGACTCCTTCTGTTAGACGCTAGGAGTACCCTCTCCACCTAATTTCTTGAAGGTGATAATCTATGTCACCTTGACATTCTACTATTTGACCGGCCATCATTGACACTCACATGGCTAGGTACTGCATCATCGCCATTGATAGGCTGCATTCGGATCTTGACACACTGTAATGGTCACAGACAAAGATCTACTGGTAGACATCCACTTCGGTTCTGGCTGGGGACACACCATAGTCACTCATGTGTTTGCCATGTTCTTCGACTACCGCTTGTTCTGTCACGTAACCTGGAGAATTCGAGATTGGGAGGTCAAATATTTGGTCTGATCCGATTTCTGAATTCTCTTTCACTAGTCTAGATAGAAGGCATGACATTATGATTAGGTACAGACAAAAGAACAAAGAAAACCCTAGATAAACAAACAAGTATTAACAAGGTCGATCACTTCTTATTTCCAGACATCTTCCGGGCTCTGAAGAACCAGTACAGGGCGATTGTGGCGGCAACGTTAAACACAATGTATACCCAGAGATAACCAAAGTTGCCCCAGCGGTCTGACCATTCGATGCCGTCAGCACTTAGATATTGGTCTGCGCTCGAAAGCGCGCAATAACTACAGTTTCTTGTGGCAGATGGGTTCAGAAGCCTGCCAGGTGCCATCTGTAGATAAGGCTCGAGGTACGTGCCACACGAAAGACCAGATGGAGGATCAAAGACACTGAGCTCGGTCGCCGCGCAGGTCACAGGACGACCCCAGAGCATTGCGGCGGCCATTGACTTGACTCAATAGGTAAAGAAAGAGACTCTGTACATGAATATCCAGAAGCCGGGCAAGCCAGTAGGTGATTGAATAACACCGCAGAAGATCAGACTCATCGCGAAAAGCAGAACCACGAAAGCAGCCGCGGTTTCGGCGTTTGGCAGGGCTGCAATGAGCATATGAGCGAAAGTCGACGCATAGATGAACAGGGCAATGCAGAGTAGCATGACAAGGACCTGACGCTCCGAGGACGGTATCCCGACCACCGGAAAGAAGAAGCAGCCGTACATGAGAAGGCCGCTGATAATCTGATATGGAAGCTCGACGACCATTTGGGCCAGGATGAAAGCTTTCCAGCTGTAAGCTTTGCTGGGTCTCTCTCGAACCTCGTAAAGGTCTCTTTGAGTGACAAAGTAAGGCTGAATCTGTTGAACAACAGTACTGAATATCGAAGCCACCATGAACAGACTGTAGAGGACGTTTTGCATCCCTTGCTGCGTCACATTTGCGTCGTAGAAAGAAAAGCCAATGAACAAGCCAGCAGCAATGCAGAGCATGAACTTCGCATAGATGTAAGAAGGTGTTCGCCAATACTGCTGAAAGACGCGAGTAGTCACCGAGGACAGCTGGCTGAAAAAAGGCATTGCAAATTCTGAAAGGGAGTCCTCTTCTTGAAGGACTTCGGTAGCGTTGGGCTTTTCGTCGTTGTAGATGATGTGAAGCTCGTTCTTGACGGCGGCAAATTCAGGACTATTCTTCCAGTGTTCGTGCCAATCGACGTTGGGATCGGTCACCATGTCGAGCATGTATTCAGCTGGATTCTCGTCGTCTTCGCACTTGCGAGCACCATTTTTCTCGAAATAATCCAGTAGGGTCCTCGAATTTCGGCCGACTTCACCGAAGTAAACCATTTGACCTCCCTTCTTCAAAAACACTAATCGATCAAATTGTTGGAAGAGTACTGCACTGGGTTGATGGATTGTGCATAGTACAGCTTGGCCATGATCTGCGAGCTTTCGTAGAAATGCACAGATAGCCCAAGAACTCTGCGAATCAAGACCGCTTGTCGGCTCGTCCAAGAAGAGGACTTTGGTTTTGCATGTTAGCACCAGTTGTATGTTCACCAAGAAAGAGCTGGTTACTCACGTAGCTTTGGGCGGGCGGCTAACTCGACTCCTATAGTCAGTAGCTTGCGTTGTTCCACGTTGAGACCTTGTCCCGGCACGCCAACGATGGCTTCGGCAAAATCTTGCATGCCAAGCATCTGTATTACATTCTCGACGTATTCGTACTTTTCCTTCTTACTGACGGACTTCGGTTGACGAAGTACCGCGGAGAAGCGTAGCGACTCGCGAACAGTCGAGGTTTCAAGATGGAGGTCCTGTTGTTGTACTGTAGGCTGGTTAGAGAAGACTTCTCGAACGACACTGATACAACGCACCATATCCCGTTTTGCGCTGAAAACTGCGATCGAGTGGATTTCCGTTAACAAACATATCGCCCGTGATGACACCCATGGTGGTACGCTGAGCGAGAGCCTAGGACTTGACGTCAGTCATGTTCTTGGTGAAAATTGTGCACATCAACTCACATCTAGCAAGGTTGTCTTTCCTGCACCAGAGCTGCCCATGAGGGCTGTAAGTGTACCGGGTTTTACCCAACCCGACACGTGGTCGAGAAGTCGGCGAGGTTCTCCTTTGATCTCGATATCGTAAACGACATTGTGCCAGGTGTAAATGTCTCTCTGAGCAGGCAACATGTCCAGATCGCCGGTACCCACCTCAGTGGCAACGTCAACGGTCTTCTCGCCAGCTTCCTCATCTTTGGGTTTGGTTTGATTTGCAAGCAGGTAGTCCGGAGCGCGACCTCGGCGAAAGACCAAAGATTCCGCAGTAGATGTTGTGGATGAGTTGAGCTCGACGGCAAAAAAGTACATAATACAGAAAGCAATCAAGAAAGCAAAGAGAATACCGAGATTGCGCCACATATGGGAGTAGCTGTATTCATAAGCGTCGGCAATATATAAGTCGCCATTGACATAGTCTTGCCCTGCGACGGCTCCGGTCGAACTACAGATCCAGGAATCGCCACGAGGCGGTGAGTAGGCTGGGGTGATGGCAGAACATGTAAAATTCTTGCCATGAAATTGGTTCGCGATGAGCATCTCGAACGCGTACTGAACAGGATTGATGTATCTGATCCAGCTGAACCAAGGGTGCATATACGGTATGGGGAGAGAGTATCCGGTGTAATTTGTGATGGCAAGTATGAGGACACCAGCTAAAGCCATGGCTTGTGAGATGGTTTTCGTAAGGGCTGCCATTATGCGAAAAACGGCAGCCATGATGAAAGTGATCATGTAGGTGACGAGTAGGAATATGAAGAACTTTCCGGCCTCGGCGCGCAAGCCGGCCATAAAGTAGATGACAATGTCAAATGCGAGCGTTGTACAGAACTTGAGTGGGATATCCATCAAAAAGCCAGCCATGGCCTCGGTCCAGGGATGGTAAAAGGCATAAGATTTGTGCTTCTCAACCACAGGGCGCTGAGAGTAGAGACTGGCGATTTCCGCGATGGCTGCAAGAGCATTGAGTACAATTGCGAAGAAAAGAACTGCTCCCGCAGACCCAAAACCCGCTGTTGCTTCTGGAGTGTTGTAAAACACACTTCCAATGATCAGAGCCATGACAAAATTCGTTGCAATCGGGGCAAGTGTGGACGCCTTGTCGTTCAATGCGCGATGAAGTGCTCGGATCAGATTCATCTTGATCTGGGTGCCAATGGTGGCAACATACGGCGACTTCTTCCTGGCCAACTTTCCTTGCTGGAATCGTTTGGCAGCACGAAGTGTGGTCAAGCCGGAGCTACCATTACTTCCGACTCTTGCCTCGGTCTCATCGATCTCCGTTCTCAGCTGGCTATACTCAGGGCTCCTCTGCCAATAAGCTTCGAACTCATCGGGGGTTCGCGGCACCGTAGACTCGAATCCTTTCCGTGCTTTTCTCTCCAAGGGATTTGTGACGCTCGTTAGAAAGTCGCCAGTCGTTTGTCGAGTAGGACACTCCCAGCCCATATCTTCGAAGTAGGCTTTGGCGCGTGATGCGGGTCCGTAGAAGATCTGTCGGCCCTCATATAGTACCATGGCTCTGTCGAAGAGA
The DNA here is from genome assembly GCA_024195555.1 of Aureobasidium sp. EXF-12298. Lineage (NCBI taxonomy): Eukaryota > Fungi > Ascomycota > Dothideomycetes > Dothideales > Saccotheciaceae > Aureobasidium > Aureobasidium sp. EXF-12298. Next base: position 122,235 of record SWBJ01000117.1, read on the forward strand.
TCATAGATAGACTGACTAGCTTGATAGATGGCTACAGCGTGAGTGGTTTTCATGATACTGCTGCTCTGCCTCAATGACTTGACGAACTGCAGTGCCGAAGCTGAATCGAGACCTCTGGTGCTGTTGTCCCAGGCACTGATGGGTGAACAAGCGAGAGCCATCTCAGCTATACTGACACGTTTGCGTTCACCTCCAGAAACTCCGCGGACAAAGTCGTTTCCAACCTTTGTAAAGTACGTATGGGATAAACCGTACACGGCCATGATAACCTGAGCCATGTGCTTTATCATCTCTTTTCTCGACCTGCCTTCCAATGGCACATTTGGGACACGCAAAGCAGCCGCGTGCTCTAGGGTCCGGCCGACTGTAAGGTGTGGAAGGTGTTTATCGACTTCTTGGTTATAGATGACTTCGCCCTTGAACTCTTTCACCATGGTTTTCTGCGGTATGCCGGAGTAGTGGATACTCGAGGCTTTGTCGAACCGCAGACTGTGAGTTTCGCCCGTCATGGCTTTGAGGAATGTGCTACAGCCAGCACCAGGTCTCCCGAGGACCACAAGAAGTTCGCCGTGCTTGAGTAGGGCGTTGCAATGTCGTAGAATATGTTTCGGCTCTGTGTTGGCTAATGTCTCGCGAAATCGGAAAGGAGCCGTCCAGATGCCGCTGACCGTGTCTTGAAAGTTGAGTCCTCTGCCGCTTCCAGAAACGCTCACGTTCTCCATGACCACGTCGGCCTCTTTCAGTATCATATTTTCTCCTTCCAGTATGGCCAGTGTCTTCTGAAGGTACTTGTCCAAGTCAAACTTGCCGCTGGTCGGATCGAGTCCGGGGTCGTTCTCGTCGTTGTTAAGGGTGTTAGCATCTGATGATGGCCTCTTGGTCGAGGGGGCGCCGAGCTTGTTGCGCTGCTGAGATTGCACTCGAGCTAACTCCTGTAAGACCAAGTCGTCACCTTCCCGGATCGGTTCGTAGAGCTGATCATGTTGTTGACTATGATCATTTGTGGTATGATGCGCTGTCTTGTTGAGTTCTATGGAGCCGGCAGTGCTTGACTCTCGCCCACTGGAGGAAGCTGTGGTGCCCGTTTGGACCTTGCTCACATCGGGCTGGAAGAAGTTGGCCTGGACAGCTTGATTCATCTTTGCGACAGCGGAATGTCTGTGACGACAATAAATTCTCTCTGTCGAATTGAACGGCAAGGTGCTGGCTATATAGCGGCTGTCGAGTCCTCCAAGGAGTGATCTCAGAGTCGGGCCGTGACAGCAGCATTGGACCGTACGGCTCGGGTGTGAGGCAAACCGGTGTGATGATCATACTCTGTTCTGTATTGTTGTTTGCGTTTCTTCTGATGTCAAAACTTATAGTGGCTGGATCATAGCTGATTGCAAAACGGTGACAAGTGGGTCGGCCGCCGAACCTCCGGCCCACTTTTTCCCCAGGTTTCAGTCAAATCACATCCACTCCGATTCTCCGGCCCACTTTTTTCCCTCTATCGTTCACCACCACCACAATGATAGACAGCTCCGTTCGTGTTGATCGAGCCGTGATTTGAATTCAGACTCTTGCACAGTTGGGTTAATCAAATTGCAAAGCGTCTAGTTCTGTAATTGACCAGGGGCCTCGAACTCCGGCCCACTTATTACAACGCTCGATACATGTCGATATTGGTTTCGTTTTGCCCTAATCCACGCTCGCAATTGACCAGGAACTCGGCGAACCCCCTCTTGAGCAGATCTACGACTGTAAGTAAAGGTCGCAATCATCTTGCTCTCGTAATGGTCCCGAGAAAGCCTCATCTGCAACCTTCCGAGGAAGGTTGCCGCAGAGCAGGCCCAGGTGGCATTCAAACCCACTTGCTGGCGATTTATACCTTGACAATAATCGTCTCACCACTTCTCCCCCAGTCCAATCTTTTCTTCTTGATCTCAATTCGTGTAATCAAACCATGAACACGAATGTGTGCGGACAGAGCTCGAGGTTTTATCCGAAGGCAGAGCTCATCGCGTGGATGGTCTGTGCTTATCAGCTGTCGAAACGTCGTTGACGTTACGATACCTCCTCGACTTCTTGATCCTCGACACAATTCAGTCTTGCATGTATTGCGCGAATTCAGACTTAAATCAATAAACACGCGACTGTCTGGAAACAAATATGGAAGCTTCATACTCCACACGACGCAAAGTGTCCTGTGACACGTGCAAACGTTTGAAGGTCAGCAGGGTGACAAGTCTGAGTACTCCAGGCACATTACTCATTGGATCACAGATCAAGTGCGAGCGCAAAGCTCTGAGTGAGGTTTGCGGATACTGCCAGGCTAAATCTTTACCCTGCCGCACGGGACCGGCTCTCAGAAGAACCACGAAGCGAAGCAGGTATGAACGGTCGCGGTTTAAATTGTCGCTCGACCGTTCATCATCAATAATAGGCATCTATCCAATATGGTTCAACGCATCGAAAAGCTGGAGACACTGCTCTCTGAGTCTGGCCTCAATTCGCAAGGTCAATCTGTGATTGGCAAAGAGCGGGAAGCAGATGAGCAATTGACGAAACAGCTCTCGACATTGATCGTGAATGATCCCGGAAACTCTCATTACTGGGGTACAATCTGCAATCTGTCCATAGACACAGAAGGACACTTATTTTTTGATGTGTAGGCTCTTCATCCGGATTCTCACTCTTTTCGCCGCAAGGTCTAGCATGGATAGCGGACAAGACTGGCTCGAGAGATCTCGAAGGACTCCTCAAAACACTGGCTGGTGTACAACACGATTTGAAATTCGTGGAGCTTTGCAAGTCGGGCGGAGCTCCTGGAAGTATTTGTACGCCTGACCAGGCTGATGGCTACATAGAGAGTAAGTCATTGCTGTCAGTCAACCTGTACAAACTGCGCTGACAAGAGCTGAAGGATTTTTTCGAGCATTCAATCGTTTTATACCTTTGCTTGATCAGACGCAATTCGAAGACCATCGACACAAACAGCGGTCCGTAAGTCCGAATGGAAGACCACATGGGGCAGCCTGGTTTGCAATATTCAATCTGGTCATAGCGATAGGAGTGATCACGCCAGCAAATGCGACACCGCTTCTAGAGCAATTCCCCAACCCAAACTCTTCTCGCGACTATGACTTGACAGTATTCTGGGGCGCTTTACAGAATGCATGTAGTGTCTACTTTGAGCTAGCATTCGGGTCGCATAGTCTGCTTGCGGTACAGGCGCTGGTGGCTATAGTAAGATGTTTTCCAATTGCGGTTAGTCGGTCCAACGCTAACATTTCGCAAGAGTATATGCCTGGATAGTACGACAGATACCCAGTCTGCGTACACCGTCCTTGCTACGGCTGTACGGGTGGCTTTCACAATGGGATTACACAAGCACCTCATTATCACCCCAGACAATGCAATGCTGTCCACCGAAGCAGAGCAGCGGCAAAGGGTTTTTTGGGTCTTGTATGCTCTCGACAAGAACATTAGTATCCGTTTGGGACGACCTTCCATGATCAGCGATGACGACATTGGGCTGGTGTCACCGCTTCCAACACAGACACTAGAAATCGCTCGTCCAGATTCACACTTGTCCGACCGGCATCATATTTTCCTCAAGCTTGTCATGCTGAGTCAGATTGAAAGCCGGATATATTCAGAGTTGTACTCCAGCAATGCCGAACGGAAATCCGCAAGTGAAAGACTGAAAAGCATAGTCAGCCTGAACCAACAGATCAAAAGCTGGAGGTCGGAGTTATTACCAGATGTTCGTCCCGGAGATACCTTCACTTGCTTGCCGGATGAACGGGCTGGGATCACCATGTTGCATCTCGTGTACCACAATGGTATTCTTGCAATCCATCGTTCGCCCTTGCATTCATCATTGTGGACTGCGAAAGCCGATCCAATACAGGATGCTCTGTCACAAGACCCCGAGATCCGTGAACTTATGGAATCTAGTCAACACCTTTGCATCAACTCAGCAAGATGGTCACTCAAGCTTGTCAAACAGCTGCACTCACTACCAGAAAACCATGGTTTGGTTTTCACAAAGTGCGTACTGTTTCTCCTTCCCTCTCGGACATTTGCTTATGTTGATAGTATCTACTACACGTTCAACGCGATCACAACCCTGTTCGCCAACATAATCCAAGATCCTCGTCAAGAAACAGTGAATGCAGACCGGACATTGATGAGGACGACCGTCGGTTTGCTAAGATCGCCACGTCACGCATCCGAGCCTGATGCATTATCTGCACTCACTCATCTGTATCAAGCACTAGATGAAATCATGTGTAGGATTATAGAGCGTTCTCAAGCTCATGATACTGATGGTGAAAGAGCCTTACTGAATGATATTGGAGCATGGACGGATCATATAGACCAAAGGGTAAGTATGACTTGTTCTCTTTGCTTGATGCTCGGCCATGTATCATGGAGACTTGCCAACCTAGATCGACTGATTCTAAATGATACAGTCTAACAATGAGATGGTTCTCACCGACAACTTCCAAGTTATGGACGAAGTCTGGGACATGGACATCCCAGACTTCACACTATCTTTCGCACCTGAACTCAACATGGCAGACCTGAACTATGGATATTCTTCTGTAAGTACGCACACCGATCCCGGTCAAATCATGTTCGCCAACGATGGACTCTATCCTTGGCCATTTGCGGAGCCTGATGTCCCGTACATCACTCCCGGCTCTTCCTGAAACGCTCGACTTCCAGAACCAGTCTTGAGTCGTTCTGGAGCGACTAAGAACTCAGAAACCATCGGACAAATGGTATGAGGTAGTTACGACCCTTGGTAAGCCATATCACGAATTCCCACGGAACCATACCGAAGACGAGTCCTGTCCCAGCAAAGTCCCCGATAGGTATCATGATGGAAGTTATTGGGCTCGGTGAATATGTCAAGCTCAACTTCTCACCAGGCAAATTTGCGTGAAAGTCTGCTTCGAGGGTGGCGAGAAGTACAGGCAGCTGCTCGTTGATGGCTTTCACGGTCCGTGGTTGATATGCAACGATATCGCCGATGGCGTACACTCTGCTCAGATCATCATTCGAGGCCACAGCACTGACAGCACGAAGGTGCGTGTCAACTTTCATCCATCCTTGTTCATCGAGAAAGTGGCCTGGAATGAATTTGTTGTTAGGCAAGGGGCCAGTTGTGGAGATGAAGCAGTCCGAGCTCATGATCGTTCCGTCGTCCAACTCGATGGTCCATCTCGAAGACGAAGTGTCACGGCGAGCGAAAATCACCTTGCTTCCTCTTACCACTTTGACGCCCTGACGTGTCAGAATCGTCATAGCATGGTGGCCGACACGCTCGTCAACCTGGGGCAAAATGGTGTCCGTACCAGAAATCAGAGTCAAGCTGCGGTTCTTGCCATCGTTTTTCAGCACATCTGCTATCTCACCTGCGAATTCCACTCCAACAGGGCCGGCGCCGCAGATAACGATATCCTTTGCGGTGGCGATAGTCTTCTGACTCTCCATGATGCGTTCGAGAGTCTGGCCATCCTGTCGAGCTTTCCAAGGCGCCATGTCGCTGTCCAAGCCCTCGGTGGATTGAGTGGTGCTTCCTGAAGCAATGACAAGGTAGTCATATAGGATCTTATCAAGATTGGCGAGTTTGACTACACGATGCTGCTCATCGATTGCCATTGCGAGTTCCTCAACGAAACGAAACGAAGTCGAGCCATGGCGGGCGAACAAACTTGGGATGTTGATCAGATACTCTTCTGGCCGGAATTCGTTGGGTTTAGCCAAGATCCTTGGAGAGGCGATGTTATAGAAGAATTGGCTTGACGGGTTGATGAGTGTCACATGAGCCGTAGGAAACTGTTTGAGTATTCCATGTGCAGTTTTGATTCCTGCAAATGAGCCGCCGATGATGACGAAACGTGTGCCATGTTGGGCGCCTTCCATTGGAAAGGAAAGGTGCGGGATGTTTGGGTATGGTTCTATCGTATGCTAGTGTTCATGTGTGATTATATGTCAAAATGCCTGTCGTCGTTTGTATGGTTTCTGAGGCTAGACATTTGCACGGCTGCAACACAGCGCCGAAAAGTGGACCGGAGCCGGAGCTTCGCTCTACTACCGAGGATCGATGAAATTTCACCAAGAGTCTCGGCTCTGCGTTCGAGGACGACTGATCAGGCGAACGACATCAGATTGGCATAAGAACAGGCCGCCTATCCAACGGCCGAATATCGCGCCGTCAAATCCTTATCGAACTTGACAATGCGTGTCACATTGACAAAGCTTGAGCAACCTGGCAGCGGAACTCATATCTGACTTTATCCATCTTTCTCTGGGTTGTTTCTGGCATGTACTGCTGTACGGTGAAGCGTATCGGAGCATCATCACATGCTACAAATGTGTCCATACTTGGGGGACTACTGAACAGCTTGACGGACTGAACTTCGCACAAGCTTCTGTCTAACACATGAAGATAATGCTTGGCCTGTTAGAAACTGTCGAGATTCATAGAGCTTCGATGTCGATTGCAATAACAAGACATCAAGATTGCAGCTACAAAAGGTACTAGGAAGGATTGTTGACAGTATGTCCTAGAAGGATTCGAACGCTAGAATATTCTCCGGTCGTGGACACGCCGATCACTATTCTTCTCCGACCTTATCTCCCCTGATCTCACCTCCCTCCAACCTCAAACCTCTTTCCAATACCATAGCACATCCAACCCAATTCCGTCATGTCAAATCCATCCTCAACCGATTTCTCACACTACACGCACCTCAACGCCAACCAACCAGTCAGCCTCCAACACCTCACAAACTTCTACTCTGAGCGAGCTACCAATCACTCGCGCATATCATATCTATTCCGCGATACTGGCATCAGCATCAAGATCCTCGTACATGAGAAGATTCCAGTGCTTGAGTTCAAAAAACTGGTGTGGACGTGGATGCGCAACAAACAGTTAGATCGTTTGAGTAGTGATGGCGGCGAGGTGGAAATTGTGGTTGTTGAGAGGTTCAGGATGGGCGAGGAGGACATGGATGCGGATGCGGATGTCGTTGGTCAAGATGAGGAGACCGCTTTTTGATCAAATGAGGGAGGACAGTAGGCGATATGAAGCTGAGTTGTGAAAGATACAATCGGTCATGCCATCAGCCCTTCATGGCAAACTTTCCCAGAAACTTGTCGAGGTTCGCAGATGCACCTACGAAACTTCCCTCTCTTGTGTTTTTAGGTTTCTCATATCTCAATGCGGAAAAGAGGTGCTGAGGCGTCTTTCAATTCCGCTGCACTCTGGGTGACGAAACAATGATATGGGAGATAAGGGAAGGATTAACCAGGACCCCCACGGCAGAACATACTACCCGTACGCTCCGCTACCTCACAAATCGCACGTGACCGCCCATGGAGATCGCAAGAAAGCGGTCTCATCGGTCATAG